>VUQG01021449.1:3321-15233 GCA_015106755.1 Etia nguti | reverse complement strand
AGGAACAACCCTCCAGACCTGGTGTCGCAGGAAAACCAGGACACCACACACACACACACTTTCATTTGAGGTGGCATACAGTTTTTCAAAGTCAGTCATTTTTAGGACTTTTCTTCTTCTTCTTCTTCGCCTTCTTCTTCTTCTTCTTCTTCTTCTTCTTCTTCTTCTTCTAATTATTATTATTATTATTATTATTATTATTATTATTATTATTATTATTATTATTATTATTATTATTATTATTATTAAAAACCAGGTTGATCTGCCTGAATTGTAATATCTATCCTGCCCAGTATGACTTATACTGTATTACAGTCATACAAAACAGTAATTGCATACTGTAGAATAACCAATTTTCTGTGAGTGTGTGCAATGAAATTGCAGTTTTGTTTCCCCTGAAACAGTTGCTTCAAAGATGGGGACCTGGTCTTTGACCACTAGCAAACAGCTGAGTGACTGTAGAGTATCAAGACAGTGGTAGAACAGGAACATGACAGACTCTGCCTGCTCTCTGTCTGCTAGCAGTTTACAATTGAATGGGGTCAATTTGGAAATTACATGCAATCTGTTTGTTATAATGTGGTAATTAACTGTGTTAAGTTGTCAAAAATTGCAAATCTGTTGCCATTTGCATACACAGAAATTCACATTGAATAGAATTTATATTAACATTTATATTAACTACAGACATTCAGAGTTCAGTTAGAATCTCATAGATTTGAAAGAGAAATTGAGAAATAGTGATGTTATTTTTGCAGATTTTCAATTTAGCTGCAGAATGACACAGGTACTTGGTAACTTCGCATTTACATAGGAATAAAACCTAGAATACAGTCAGATGACAACCAGTTGAGTCGAGTCGAGGGCACAGCTGTCAAGTAGTATTATTTATGAACCTTTGCCAATTTATCTAAGAGTGATTGCAGTCACACTGAGCTGGATCACGATTGTTTGGAGACAGGTTACCTCCCACCAGGGGATCTGTTAATTGTTGCATCTAGTTGTACTTGCCAACACCAAAAAAAAAAGTAATAGCAATCGCCAGGCAACAGCAAATTTTTCTTAGTCGCAAGGAGGTTGTCGTAGTATTTTTACTCTAAAGTGACTGTGCCAAGATGAATTTTTTAAGAAGTCTCTCCTTCCTGTAAATGACATTTTTGTCAAGCACAGGTTTATATCATGTTCTTAAGATCTGGTTCCCATCACTGGAACAAGTTAAAAATAAAACATCAAGAATCTGAATGAAAGTACAGTTGTGACACTTGCTCTGCTTACAGCGCCTCTGAGACAGGGGTTGTATTATTCATGTCTTCCGTGTTGGTGAGGTATCATGTAGCTGAAGTTGTGTGTTTCTTATTGCCTCTGTGTACAGATCTGATGATCTTTCGCTCTGCCAGGCTGGGGTGTTTAATCCAGGTCAGCTGCCATTTTACACTGCTGTTTTCATGGCTTGTTAGAAATCTCTTAATTGGTGAATAAGTGTGTGAGCTAAAGTTAGGGAGACAGAGTGTCGCAAGAGTCTCATCTGTTTGTCTGGCACTGTGTTAAGGTTTGTGGGGGGAACACAAGACCAGACACATGGCCAAATGTGAAGAGTGCTTCTGGCTGTGACACAGTTGACATGGCACTGGAGAGAGCACAGACCCTATGTTCTCCAGCTATGTTCTCCCAAAGGCTGAGCACAAAACCACCCAGCTTTCTGTGTTATATAGATATGTGTCTATCATTACATATCGAGAGCTTCTTATTCTTCTGACAGTCAATGAGCAATCCATTACAAGTTGTCAGTTTGGAAGAGTACTATGACTTAACTTAAGATGCTTCTCACATCTATAAACAGCAGTTGTTGTAGAACATGTTTCAAAGATTCTTTGTAGCCAGTAGGTTTTGGTCAAGTGAAGGCTCAGGTGGTCACCATGTGAGAATGATTACGAAGAGGTAGCAGTGAGCTTTCAAACTAGCCGAGTTATAGGGTTTAAGTCACACAGGCACAATGAAATGTAGTGTAAGAAATTACATGCATCAGAAAATTAAGTGGAAGTGTGTAATATTGTGTAATATTAATTCAAAAATTAAACAGCTGTGGCTGTTGTGACTTGAGTTCATATAAGCTACCCTATTTTTAATGTTTGAAGTGCCAGAAAGGATTTATTCTTACATTGGCTCAAGATCCAATAACATAAGCAGGCCATATCCAGGATTAATAAAAGGAGAAATATTTCAATTGACAGATATAATTTATTTTTCTGTTTTGTGATGGAGATAAATAAAAATTTGTTTTGAATCTATATGGCTAATTATTTTTCTCTCTTTTTTCTCTGTTCTTCCTTCTCTTTCCTTTGTTTCTTCCACTCTTCTGTAATCATCCCATATGTCTTCTACCTCCATCACCCCTTCTGTTCTTACCAAACAGGTCCCTCATCAAATGGGTGCACTGACCTTCTACCGTTATGAACAGCCTATTGTAGACTACTGCCAGGCTCATCAACCCTTGCGGCTAAACATGGGTTATGAGGGACCCCCACAGGGACTGGAGGGCCTGGAGGACCTTGGGCCATGTGATAGAGGCACTATACAGACAGTGGCACTGCCAGCCGTGCCCTCTGCTGCCAGCATAGGTGCTCCTGTTCCAGGACCTCGCTCCCCTCCGTCGACCCTCAGACCACCAACTGAGGGTCCCAGCAGCGGTCCTTTTCCTACTTCTGAGCGTACTGGCACACTCAAATTTGGACGCTAGCAAGCATGGTTAGAAGTGGGGCAAGGGCCTCTCATTTACCATGACTTTGAAATGAAGGGGCAGGCGAGCTGGTTATTCAGTGGGGCCTTGTTCTTAGAACATCGGTATGTGAACTAGAGGACAAAATTTTCAAATCACGCCTGGAGGCATTTATCATCTGAAACACACAGTCTCAACCATATACAGTAGGGTGAGACATTCTTGCTGATCACTTTGTTTTTCATTTCCAAAAAAAGGTCCCTGACTCAAGGGAAGTTAATTCAGCATATGCCATAAAGAATTACCTTATTTACAAATCTGATCTTTGTCATATCCCATATCAGCATCATGGGGGATCTGTTCACAGCAGCAACAGCCAGCTTACTCTGAGTCAGGAGTGAAAGGGAAAGTGCAATAAACACAAGTTTTCATTCACGACAAGTGAGGGCAGTAACATCAAAGATTGAAGAGATAGAGCATATGAAGAGCAGAAGGCTTCTTACTGTGATTAACATTACAATTTCTACTCACTAGCTATTAAGAAAGGTAACATATATAATTTCATTAATTACATAAAGATTTTGTTTCTTTGGGTGTCATATTTTGTACTGAATTACATTAATGTGCATGTTAAACCAAAGAGTTTACTAATATTTTTTTTTCTTTTTGCACATAAGGTACTTTAACTAAGGAGATTTTTTAAATGTCAGATGTTACGCTGAACTAGCCTCTGCCAGCTCACATTTATAATTACCACTAGATCCCCTGATGATTTTGAATGGACTAGAATTGTCTTAAAGAAATAGAATATTCAAGCGGGGTCATCATATTGAAAGTTTATGAAAGTATTTATCATAATGAGATATCACACCTGGCCCTCTCAACTTCAGCTCAAGTCAGTTCTTGTGATCTTAGTGTTGCTATGAAAAACATCATTCAAAGCAGCATAAACTGTATGTTCCATAAATGTATTAAATATATAAAGACCCTTTACACAGATGAACAGCAAGTCATTGTACCGTATATGACTATATCCCAGCTGAATAATTCACTATGCTTTAAAAAAAAAAAGGCAATCATGGAAAAACTAAAATAAGAACATGAAATGTATTGTACATATTATTGAAAAGGTCTGCTTCACTGAAGGTCAAACCACTCTCACTGCCCCAAATAGTCATTTGAAACATTGTTGAGTCAATGTTTGACTTTCATTAACTGGACTACTTGAAGAGCACCATCTTGCTGGGTTGGCCAGGCTTAGGCCATGTGCTCTTCCACCACAGAGAATAATGGTGCCTAGTGGTGGCATGTTGAACCAGCACGTTGACTTCTCTTTGACCTGCATATGACCCCACAGACTATACAGGAGGTATTGCCTGACATCTCAGTTTTTTACAGAAAGTGTGCCGGAATTAAGGAATGTTTTCTTTTTTTTTCTTTTTCCTAATCAGTAAACCTTTGGCCACCGTGTTGAGCACTGCTGCTTGTTGACTTACGGAGCTGTTGAGGATTTCCGATACGGCTTGCATGGCCTGTCAAACAATGTCCTCAGTTCAACTCAAGCAGTGCACCACTTTCCTACATGTCAGTGGTCACACTCTAGGGAGCTGTGGAACTTACACTTGATCTTCCTACAGAGAGACTGATTGATCCACACATGAAACTGCAAGGGGCCAACATTTCCCAAGAAAGAGGATGCATATTCAAACAAATATGCATTGTTTTTGTTTTATTTTGTTTTGGTATTATATTTTTTTGGCTTGAAAATTTTTGAGGTGTTCAAAGATGATGTCAAGAAATTCTATAAGACGAATAAAAGGACAAAATCAAATAGAACTTATTTATGATGTAAATAATGAGTCTTTAAAGATTTAAAAAAAAAAAGGTATGAACTTCATTTCTTCTGAAACACAAACTGCTTGTGAACAGAAGAGGAGCCTTATTCACTTTCCAGTGGGAATATATTACTAAGATGACTCGGTGAGGAGGTTCCTACTGTAATGCTCTCGTTGTTTCAATGATAAGTATTTTTCTATCTGCTCCCGTCACTATTCTACCACTCTACCATTAAAAACAAAATATGTTACTGACGTTATTTCTCAAATCCAGTCATTTTACTCAATAACATGAAGAGGGGAAGATTGGGAGCCCTGTTATTGTGATGTACTTCAAGCGCCAAACTTGACAGAGATTCATACTTTCTGTTCTGCCATCAGGCATGTTGGAGAAGCCATCTCACAGGTGGTAATCAGATAACGTGTTGTTAGTTACATCCATTCCTCTTGTTCAAGGATTTTAACACTATCAGCCATTTCAAGGTCTACTCGGGGAGAAGTGTGCTTTTCTTTATACCAAGAGTTTAACTTGTGAAGGATGTTCTTTATAATGTGCCATTATTTTGTTAAATGTTTTATCAAAAAAAAGCAAAAAAAAAAAAACCAACCGACCCAAAATGCTTCATGGTATCACAACTAAGAAGGGTTCGGTCCCTTCATGTACAGGACATTGCATTTTAAAAAAAGCAGTTGATTCGCTCAGTACGGTTGCTTAATAGTGCTGGTGGAGTTTACTTTGTAATAGCAGCTGTGCCAATGTCTTTATAATGGGAGCTCAATTCTATCCATGTATTGTCCTGCCTTGCTGTATATCACCCCTGATAACTCCTTGGCCTGAATTTCATGTCTGCTGCTTGGTGACTCGGGTGAACCTGTTTAACAATGTTCTATTTCTGTCTGCATGCTGATATTTTAGGAAACTGTGCCCATTTAGGGAGGAGCACTGAACCAGAGACAAACAGTACGGGAGATAATTCCTGTCCGGAGTGCCCTAGAACCGGCAGCACATGTCATGGACAACTTCACTGTTTTTAAAGCATCTTGTTTGCTGACCCATTCATGCCCTTGTCTCGACTAAAGTAGAATTCCCTGGCACTGTAGGCTGTTAAATAGAGAAAGAGGTTTGTGTCGAGCACTCACATCGGGGACAGGCATTCCCTTTAATAGTTTCCTGTTAAGCCTAGTACCCTACGCATAGTAATTAATGCAGGTTTCAGAACAGTGATTATAGTTGATTTCAGTCTGAACATAAAGATCAAAGCTTCTTTGCCCTCATGTGTAATTAGAAAATGCAAATACCATCTTTGTATTTCCACAATTAAATCAGCTACTAATAAATGATCAATTGATCATGACTACCTCCCAGATAAAATCAGATATGTTCAGCGGAATGTTTGAATTCTGCTGCCAGTAATTATTCAGCCTTTTGTCCATTTATTTTGCCATCAGAGAGCTGGAAGCACAAGCGGTGCATGCTAATGATGCATGTTTGAGCTGAACTCCAGGACCGTCTGTGCTAGCCCCGCAATGCCAGTAGGCTTTGTTTTCTCTTCTGCTTCGTTTGTTTATGGGTTTATACTACCCGAGTTCCCCAGTCCCCGTCACTCTTTGTGTTCGGGCTCAACTCCCCATTGGGAAAAGTTTTTTTTCTCTTTTTTTTTCAGTTTTCTCTTTTTTTTCTTCTTGCTTCGGGTGGGGTGAATAAAGGTCTGAAGAATTGCAGTAAAAAACTTTTATATTTCAGTGTTTATGCTTAGAGGAAAAGCTAAACTCACGTCTCCAAGGGGAGAGAAAAAGCAGGGGAGAAGAGAAGGGTAGACAGAGATGCTGTTTAATAGGGAGAACATAGAGGGACAAATGGGTAAGTGCGAGGACATTTTATTCTGTTACAAGGAAAGCGTTGTGATATATTTTGAATGCTCCAGGGCAGCTTTATTTCCACTGTAAGAAATGACACATACAGCTTCAGCCATGCTCTCACACTTGCAACACATATCCAGTCTGTACTCTGTAGAGGCACATATGGCACACAGATTAAGCTGCAACATATTTGCATCCTCTGAACTGTATGTATTATGCATGCACTCATACAAAGATGCACTTTATTTGAAAAGGAATTATCATTTACACTATTACCAGAAATCCACTTCTTAGTCTTTGCTGGAGAAACAATCACAGACGGAGATGTACAAACACACAAAAAAACACATGTGCTTAATAAAGGATAATATAGGTACAGCAGGGTTTGACACCCCCATTCCAGTTCATCAAACGGTACAGTAGATTCTAATCCATTACCTGATAAAATGATTTGAAATTTTAATTCCAAGCCAGACATGGTTTTGTAGCTTTCCTTCATCTGCCATATATTTGTGTCTTTCTAGGAAGCAGTGCTGGGACGTGCCCATCTAGCACACACTCACTCCAAAAGCAAAAATAAAATAAAAACAAAAAAATTAAAATAAAGAGAGAGAAAAAAAAAGAAAAATGGTAATATTCCTCATTTGCAATTTCTAGATTTGCGTTCCTGTTACTCTGTCATTAGTGTTTATACAGAATCAATAACTTCTGTGATGCAAAAGAGAGACTGGAAGTGTTGCTAGTGATTTAGCTTCCCCGCATGTACCCAGAGGGCCTCTGTGTGTGCGTGCGTATGTGTGTGTATGTGTGTGTGGGTTTGTGTATCTATAGCAGCACCTACTCCTCTACCTCCTCTGAACCAGCATTACCATTACTGATGTTCAGGCCAGCCCGGTCCCCATTGATTGTTATTGTTCCATGCTCTTTTACATTAGCAAGAAGTCTTTAACCTATGACCTACATTGTCCTGACTCTGTTTTTCTACCATTGCTCATGCCAGCGGGGACACGGAAAAGGAAGACATGATCATTAACCTCTGTTGGGGAAACACACTTTTTCGTTTGTCTGACAAAGCCCGTTTACACCCCTAATTGGATTTAATGTTGGCACTGCAGAGAGCATGTTTTTTTATTTAAATGTGCTGCATTCTTCGCTTGCACTTAACACTGCAATGAGAAAGCAAGAAGGAGGAGCTCAAAAGAAAGCAATATCATAATTAGTCTTTGTATTCCTTGCAGGCCCAAGTCCTTTCCCATTTTTTTTTTTTTTTTTTTTTGCTGCCTCTGAAAAAACATTCCATATATATCTTTTGTTTCCCACTGTCTCCCCCTCATTCATATCCTGCAGACAGCTTCAACTTCTGTAGGTTGTAAATATGCTCTGCATTGTTTTCTTTGGTAGTTGGTTTGTTGTTGATTTTTTTTCCTTTTTTTTTTCTTTTTAATTTCCTTTTTTACTGTAATCAGACCTAAAGCATTTTTGTGGAGACCTGGTCCAAGCGCAAAAATATGGCTCTTATTTGAGTATATTATTGTCAGATAATGTTTTGTAAAAATTTTGATGATGAATAAACATCTAAAGATGGAAACTGTGTTGTCCTTTTTATTATTCAGTTGTAGCTTGTATTTAACAGGTTACTTTACCAGTCTTACCTATTAGCAAGAGTTCACCATTTATGCTATTCAGCCTGCAGAAACAGAACAATGGTATAATATTTTCTTTTGAGAGAAGTTTGTAAATTTCTGTCTTTCAAGAAATTTACAAATTTACCACACATGGCTCTTCAAAACTGAGAGCCATGTGTGGCTGGAGTCTGTACTTGGAACCTTTACTATTGCAGTTTTTTTTTAATGTAAACTGTTGATAATATCCACTGGAAACACTGATGGCAAAATAAAATGTTCTCATCGATTCAGGTATGTTTCTGATTTTTTTTTAAAGTGACAGAACTATTCCTTTGAAGCGTGTAAGCATCCTTACTTTGTTCACATTTCCCTGTAATGTAAAGATTTCCCCAGAAAATAGTACCATGGCTTTTTCCATCTTTCATCTCAGTTGGCAAGAAATTTAAATTCATACTCAAACTTCTAAACATCAATCTAATCTGGACTTTTCACCACATGCAAGATTGCAATCACAGAGTCCTAAGAGGGGGGACAGAATCACTCTCAGCAGGCTTTGACTCCTGGGGTTTCCTCAAAATAGCAACACAATTCACAGAGACTACCATAAAAACAGACTATAATAACAATGTGAGACCCATTGTGATCTGCGATCACATGGTGACAATACCCTCATGATGTGTGAGATTGTCACAAAGTGTGTCATCCCTTGTGTACAACATACTGGTGTTTTTTGAAACCTGCCAAGATGCTGAGATAATGCTTCAGGCTCATCAGTGGTCTACTTACCAAAACGTAGCTGTCGTATCTTTACTGTTAAGCTTAGTGAGGAGCCAACACAAGAGCAAGAAACTAAGAATTTTAGTAGAAGAAGACATTTGTTCCACAAAATATGTCAAGGAAGAAATGATAAAAACAACAAAAATAGAATAGTTAAATATGGACAAATATGGAAAGAGTACAGCGATGTAATGTGACCCAAAGAAGAGTCAGCAGCACACAGTGTACACCTTGGCAGCAGAAATGTAATTGTGTTTGTACATGTGTCTGCAGATGCATGTACATCAGTTTGATATGTTTATAATGATGCTAACCAGAGACACAAATTTTAGGTGTAAGAAATGGAATAACGTAGTTCAAAATAAATTGTGCATCAAGTTTTCTAAATTCTTCAAGTTTGACTAAAAGCATGATGGATAAAAGTATGCATACCTTAAAGCAATGCAAAGCCAGCAATCAAATAACCTACATTTTAAAGTTGCTGTTTATTTTACAAACTTTTCAGAGACTGTGTTGGTGTACAAGTGATCATGAAGTCAACTTGATGAATACAGCTGACATGTTCAAAGTGAACCAAATACCCGTGGCAAAGGAGCACTGCCAGTGTCACAGAGATGGGAGATCTGTTTGCTTCAGCCTGCTGTCAGTTCAGATGCACACATCATGCTATCACTGCCTTGGAGGAACATGACAGGCCCACTCACAGTCCAGCTCACTGTGGTTTTCAGGACATGGGGTCTTGCTATCTTTTACTTTTCTCCTCCAATGACTGCACACCCTCTGGTATAACATCAACACAAATGAGAAGAAATTATGCTGCATTTATTTACAAAATTCAAACCTGTATTCAGATCACCGTTAGTTATTATAATAATAATAATTGCTAATAGATGCAGATAAGACATCTGTTACATTTTTTGGTAAAAGAAAAAAAAAGTCACTGCACCTTTCCACTCTCTTCGTTAGCTGCTAGGCTTCAGGAGGCAAGGTTTGTCAACTGTCAAGCTAGCCCAACATAATGTCAGGATTTCTGCTCATCCTGTCCCTCAACACAGGAGCCATCTGAGGCAATGTCCCAGGGTTGCTTCTGTTCACACTTGGATTTGAGGGCACACACAGCTAAAGCTTGCTAGTTATGTTTGTTCATGACACAGTCAGGGTTTGAAGTACTATGTCATGAAATGGCAAACAGGACTGAGATCAGCACCATGACTAGGTTGAGTCAGGAAAATAACACGTCAGTTACAATCTTGACAAAACCAAAGATCCCAGAATGCAGGCTTGGTATGTTCAAATATTCCTCGGCCTGTTATACATTGTCTAATGAGAGCATCTAACCAGATACTATGTATGTAGGCTGCACTCTCATCAATTACAAGGCTCTTCTGAGGGTCACGATGAAAACCCAGCTGATTAGTAGGTGTGGGGTCTCTCCTGGGAATTCACAATTCACAGATTAATAGATTGTGTGTCTGGAAAGTCCAGTGGATTTATGTGCTGCAACCTTTTAGCAAAAATGTTTTGTAGAGTTTCTTTCAGGCCATGCCTACATAACAGACACACACACAAAGGTAATTAGGTAATTCTCGGAAAATTGTATTTTCCCGATGAGAGCAGTGGCTGTAACAAAAGCATCATCAATGTATGATTTCACTGATCAGCCAGAACTTTAAGCCCATTGAAATAAATAACATTTACTTCTCTTTACAATGCATTGTGCTTTTGGCAACCTTTAGTCCTAGCATTCTTGGAAATGTTGCTTTGGCATATAGAACCCATCTAAACATTGTTGCAGACCAAGTGCAGCTACTCATGGCAACTTGTTCACATTGCCCAAACCCAAATCCAGTTGAGCAACTTCAGAATAAGAATGCAACAAGCCTGCTCTGCAGAGATCTCACTTTGTCATTCACATGACATGAAGTAACTCCTGCCAACTTCTAGGACCTCAGGACACCAACAAATGTCCCATGCCAATGCCCTTATGAGTTACAGCTTTTTTTCAGGATATGGTATACAGTAATATGTGTATTTATTTGCACACTTTGCACAATGGAAATACTAAAATGCTGTGATCAGCATCATATAAAAAGACCAATTTCCTCTGCGTTGAAAGGGTAGCCGCTTCTCCACAACAAAGGTCTGCCTTAACCGAAAGGTTAAAAAAAAGGTCTGACATGGCTGAGGGGTCAGTCTCTCTCAGTTGATTGCACACAGCCCATCTCATCTCAGTCCGTGTAAAAAAAAAAAAAAAAAGCCCTTGGCTGGTGGTTGATTGGCCAGGTCAGGAGGCTTGGTAAGTATGCAGTGTCTGATTCTCAGTGACCTTTAAAGCAGTGTGATGGTACTGAGGGCCTGAAAACTCTCTACTGGAGGAGAGTGGAGAATTCATTGGTTTGAGAAACTCAAAGGATCTTTCTTTGGACTGTTTTTGCTTACTCTCTCCCTTTTTTCTATGTCTCTCTCTGTCTCTCGCTCACTCACTCTACACTTACTCTTGCTCTTTCTCAAAGATTTCTATGGCGCTGTTGGCCCTACATCCACTGTAAGTAATGGAGCTCCCCCGGGGATGTAAAAGGTCTTGTCCTCATACAACCTACAGAGGCTTTTCTATGTCCTGCCACAGTCTAGATTTAGCTTGAGCAAAATTCAGTCACAATTGTTGCCCTCTGTGGATGGGTAAATAGAGCCCTTCTCCTGTTCCCCTTTGGCATTTTTCTTTTTAAACACTCTACCGTGCCTTCCCCTTGACCTGAAATGAGCAATCAACATTTAAAGATTGAGTTTACATTGTGCTCTCCTTGCTCAGTCTTGGTTTGTTCTTTTATTCAGTCTGCCATCAAATGAGCCCAATATTAATGCACTTTATTTTAAATGCTTTAAGAAATCTATTGTTTTGAAAACAACATAACATAATCTTATGTAGAATACATAACAGATTGAAAAGAAAATCTGAAAAAAATGAGTAAAACAAAAAGATTACTAGATTTTATGAAATAGACAAGATATTTTGAAATGCTTAAGTACAAATGCTTAAATAGTGAATTCCACTTTAAACACACAAAAAAGTTTTTCTTTTTAAGTGTCAATCTTATTTAA
>VUQG01021448.1:10120-39880 GCA_015106755.1 Etia nguti | reverse complement strand
TTATTAATGGTTTCAACCAGAGAGGGGATTGATGTTTCTGGCTGAGTCAACACAACAAGTACATCATCAGCATACAGAGTAATCTTATGCTGTCTTTGTACTACGGATAGACCATGTAAGCCAAGGTGTTCTAATATGAAAAATAAACAGAGGGCAGGATGAGCCACACTTCTATCTGATTGGAGCACAGAGCTTTTGTTGACAACATGATTGGTATGTTAGTGTTAGGAGTGATAGTTTCTACACACTATTACATATAGAGTACATTAAAAGTGGAAACCATTAAGAAAATAAACAAGTATTTACTTAAAAATAAAAAATAAAAATGGAGACCACACTCCCTAACACATGAGCCCAACAACAAGCCATAGATAAAGTGAACTCAAAACTATTAGGTCTCCATAAGACCTACTGGCTAATTACTTATAGAATTATTATAAAACAACCACAAGCATAAGGCTTAGAAAAGTGAATTTAGCTAATGGCATTATAATGGGAAAAAAGGAAATATGAATAAAGATACATTTCATGAGAAAACTTGATTTTGGAGCTAGTACTTATGGATCATTATTGCAGTTTGGTACTTGCTTCAGTCTCGTGTGGTAACAGCCACTTTAAAACTGAAATTTCTGTGTGTGGTGGTTATGGGTAGGGTCTCCATGAAACAAATGTAAAGCTAAAAAAAGCTCAAACATATGTTATCAGATTAAAAACTTCAGTTTTAGCTGCTACATATCAGCACGCATGACCACAGTCAGAGCAGGGGATGAATTTAAATTGAGTGATTACAATAAGGAATAGTTACTCCTTTGTAGTTTGGATGTGTGTGTGAGTGAGTGTGCTTGAGCACGATGCAATACAGCTCTTACAAACCGTATGTATGTGTGTGACCATGAATATTCATGCTCAGGCATATTTGGGGATAAGGAGAAAGGAGTCATGCTTGGCTGGTACTTCATTACTTGGATTTGTTAGAGAAACTCACACAAATGCACAAAGCTTGTTTAAATGGTCTTAATCCAATTCTTGTAGGGAGTACACACACAAACTTTCACTTTTTGGCTACACAAACACACTCACACCTACACCAACAACCCACCTGATGAAGATCACAAAGGACACAAATGCTTGCGTGCTTGTGTGTGCGTGTCTTTTTGTGTTCCGCCTGTTTGCTGGCGACTTTGGACAGATTAAGTGCTCCTGAATTATTTAGTTGTGTTACTTGTGATTTACAGTATGGTGGCAGTGGCGGCGGGGAGGGAGGGTGGTTGTATGGACCAAACCTGCCTCGGTGTCATAATAATCAGCTTTGGAGGTGCGTGAATGTTTGCATGGCCCAGTGAGAGAGCCTAACCCAGGTGGCAGATTCACCTCACCTGGCTGGATTAATTTTTAAGCTTGTTTTTCTTCTCTCTGATTGGTCATTTTCTTTTTTGGTTATATAACATAAACGTACTTTTTAGTTAGAGCTCCTGTGTGTTCAAGCTCCAAGTTGTGATGACGTAAATAGGAACTGGCAAATGAACTGGTTCAGAGTCACACCCATTTATACAAGCACTTTTTCCATGCTTACCAACATTTTCACACATTCACACTGCATTCCTGCGACTGGTTGCGTAGTGCCGGACAAGACTGTCTGAGTTCTTTGTGTTTACACACTTATCCAGTTCCCATTTAATAAATCAACATTATTTTTGCAGCAACAATTTACAGATGTAAGGATATATACACAACACACACTGATAAATTGATTCTGCCTGTTCAGCGCTGTGTAGTTACTAAAGTCATTTGTCACAAGAAACCTGGCAAAGCTAAAAGTGAATAGAAACATCTTTTGAGAAAAATAACAGTTATAACATTTTGTACATTGTGGTTTGAAGGTTAAAACTTGATATTAGGGTTAAATTTAGTATTATGTTTTAGTTAAAATAGTTAAACTTGGGGGTAACAATCAAGGAAATGTCCATGAATGTCCTCACAAAGACAGCCAAACAAGCATGCCCAGGTGAGCTGGTAGCAGTCAATGTAGGTGGGAAGATTAGAAACAACTTTCAGCCAAAATATAAAAACCACGTGTCCAAATGACATCAGATTTAACACTGCACTTACTCGGGTTATCAGTAGTCAGTGTGGCAAGTGAGATGTGGATGGGATGAACGGTTTTGGGTGTAGAGTAACACCAAAAAAATGTACTGACATACATATTTCTCAAATTATGAGTGGAATTAAAGAGATAAAAGAGGACATAAGCTAGCCACACATCCCTGAATATGTCCATTCCAGAGGCCTCAATGTAAGTAAATGAAAGCAATCATTTCTGTGATGTTTCTTTGCTTTTGATCTTATGAGACCAAATCAAACAGTGGGATACATGATGTATATTTTAAAACTTCTGAAAAAAAACAAATTCTAGAAATGAAGTGGCTTTGCTTTGATTTGAAAAATGTGACGCAGGATTCTTGGGATCAGATTTATCAATATTTGTGAATCCCTAATGCGAGAGGACAGAGAGAGGATGGAGGAATGGGTTGGGGTGGGGGGAGGGTGATTAAAGAAGCAGGAAGAGTAGACACGAGAGATACAGCAAGTCTGAAATTTTAAAAAAAAGAAGAGATTGGGGGGACGGCATAGAGATCAAAATGACTGCGGAGACATGCAAGGCGGAAACGGAGAAGTGAGGTTTGCTAGAAGTAAGGAGTGAATGAAGAGAGGGATGAAGGAAATGGGGGTATGAAGGAAGGAAGGACGAATGGCAGGCACCGGCAATTTTTCAAGAGACTTTTAAATGTATTTTAATGAGGAATATTTCACTTCATGTGTCAGTGCTGCAGTGACAAAAAAACAGAAAACGCTCGAGTCGACCCACCAAGAGGGAACTTGGAGAGTGAGGGAGAGAGTTAAGAAGTGTTTCCAGAGGAGAACAATTAAAAGCCAAATATAATCTCCCTCTTGCCTATGGACAGCTTTTAATGTGAATATTGGAGCGCTGATGACGCAGACAGGAGCCCTGCACCCAGGGGAAACCTCTCCCCCTCTCTGGTCCTGACTTTTGAAGCTTTCTGAGTGCAGACAAACAGAAGACACTGTGTGCATTCTAACAATGCTGTTTATCGTATTAAAGCTGACTTCTTCTGCTTGTTTTGAGATGAGGTTTTACCTGTTCACGCTCTTACCAAAACCTCTCGTTGGCACTTTCGATCACAGCAGTAAAGTGTAGGTGTGCTAAACACACGCTAACTGGTACAATATAAACTGTAAGAAAAATTAGGGAACAAGTTTTGTGTGTGTTCTGAAATAAAAGGAAAGCTAAGCCTTTTTTCAGACGTGAAGCTGAGTAAATGTACACCTGTATTTCATTGCAACACATCTTGAAGGACCAGGATACTTACGAAGAAGAATACTTGACCCTTTAGAGACAGAACTTTTAAATATTTGCTAGAAAATTCATTTCTTTTTAAACTAGAGCGTTTACTGACAATTGTTAAAAGAAGAAATAAAATATTAATTTTCATTTGTAGGTTTTAATTCGTATAATTTTTGCTACATCTGACATTTTTGTGCAGAGTTCCCACAGACTGTATATGAAAGATGTACATAGTCACTGTGAAGTCCAGTTGGGCATTTCACATGTATCCTGCAAGGTCGCATTGGTCATACTGTAGCAACCTGTCTATCATAAGGTGGGGGCCACGCTAAACAATAATCCCACTTTATCCTCCTTTTTTATTCTTTTGGTGACCATAATTTACAATATGAACATCATATTGTAGTAAATAAAACATGAAACTAGTAACTGACTCATCAGGAATGTATTTGTTGACATCATAGAACAAAATGAGCTGTCATTTCCTGATAAACTGTACAGACTTCTTTTTGCTCCCAGAGACGTTGCCCCCTGCTGGGCATTAACAGATTGCATTGTCTACAGACATCTTTGCATTAGGAGCTGTAACAGTGTTTAGTTGGTTCTTACATGTCACAGTAGCATGAGCAGGAATGCGATGACTCAGTGTTTCCTAGCAGAAAAATTGAAGTGTAATGAAATGATCGGTGTTATATGTCCATATCTTTAAAGATGTGGCTTCATACTTACGTTTTTTTTTTCTTCTCTTATGTATTACAGTAATCTAAATCAGGTATTACATAACTGCACTTTTTCTGACTGGCATTATAACGTCTTATCAGCACCTTGTTATGAGCCAATACCCTGGTTAGGCTGTCTCTACAGTTGTAAAGATGTTTTGCTGTTTCCTCGAGCTACAAAGCAACTAAATATAATGATGCCTACATATGGCTGAATGTTATTAAGAAAAACTGTCATTTTTGCTGTAGTTGTAATATTATAGAGCTGCTGTGCATTTTATTCATCATTAAAGCAGATGGGAAGTAGCACTTTTTTTCCATTTCTTAGTGAGAGCATGATTTGGGTGAGGATACTTTAAACGGAAAACACATGGACACAAGCAGTGACCAAGGCTTAAAAAAGTACTTCAGCACACATTTTGGCATGTGATTGCAGTAGTTAATGCATAAAAGCTTTTGTACAGTTTCAGGTATTTTTGTTTCAGAAAATTCTGCACTATTTTGTATCCACAGCTTTCAGATATTTCAGTTATCATCACATAGCTTCTAGATACATGTCAGAATCTCTTGATGCAGACATAGAAAAGTACCAGCGCTTGAAGCACACTGCAATCCAGTGTCGCTGCCAGTCAAAGCCTTTTTGTGTCTACATTTGGCTATCAAAGCTTGCCTTATTTCTTCTGAAAAATATTAGTATAAATGTTGTGAAACTCTCCCAGCAGAGACCTCCCGGAGACACTGAGAAGACTTTCTACACTGGTGGATGACACAGCACCGTGGGCTGCGTCTTGTAAAGGTGCACAACAAACTAAAAATACCGTGCAGGTTAAATAAAACCCTGTAGGTTGCTAGGTTGCTACAATGTGTGTAATGTTTATGCAAAAACATATTTCAAAAATAATTTGCAACATAATTGGTTGCATGTGTAAGACAGTGTGAGTCAAAGGTGCCTGGCCTGGAAACACTGCTCATAGATAATGCAATCGCACATCCACACACACATAGTTTTACAGGAGCAAATCACAAGCTCTATATAAAAAAATCCTACCATATAAATATATAATGAGCTGATTCTGTCCCCTTGTAGTAACATGAATGAGCTGTGACACACACTGAGTGACTGCGGAGGCAGTTTGAGAGACAGCAGCAGCAGCAACATAGAAGTAATTCCTGGTCAGGTAAGCTAGTATGCAGGTCTGAATGGAGTCTCCAGAGACTCCACTGAGTAGAGTAAGGGGACAGATGGGATTCATTTATCATTTATCCCCATCGGTGGGACTTTTTTTTGTCCTTTTTACCCCACTGTGTTACGCTCCCGTGGGAACCCCATCCCATCCACCTCCTGGTCTTTATTTTTCTCTGACATCAGCAGCAGGGTGAGATGATCAAGGCTGATAAAGATGATGACGATGATCATAAGTTTGCAAAAAGAGAAGGTGTGTGCACATCGAGCGCTATATTTAGATCAACAGTGTCTGAATTGTAGCTCCTAAAAACGTTTTATTATTGGACTGAAAGGAGGAAGCAGTCTGACTCAGTCCTCTGGTCCACACAACAAAACACATATACAGATCGTGTATTCAGAATAGATGAATGAAATTTTGCTCTCACAAAAAAAATCTATCTATTAATTATTTTTCAGAAAGAGGAGAAAGTGAAGCAGCATTTATATTTAGTACAAACCAGACATTAATAAAAGAGCTTTAAAAATTGCCGATGAAGCTGACCTTCTGTAGTCCATTAAAACATTTTAGGGCTCTAATTCAAAGACATCACTTTTGCCCCCCTTTAAAGGGATAACCCACCTATTTTCCCAGTCAGGGTTCGAGGAGTACTACACAGCTGTTTGAAAACAGCTGTAATATGTCTTTTTACAAACTGTGGATTGTAATTTGTTAAATATACCTGACAAGCAATGCTGAATAAAAGATATCATATGTTGCATTAGGGACACTTCTGTTTAACTTTAAGCAGTGGGGTACCTAATTCTAGTATAGCCGCTTTTAATTAATATTTTCCACATTAATGTACTTAAACGTCTTTGCACATGTCTCACTTTACAAGGTGGGTATTATTTTGACATCTTAAATATCTACCACTGCGTTACTTTACAAGTAACCCGATTGAGCTAAGGGACTAAATGGGTGGAAAGAAATGGAGAGATGCATCCAGACCTCACTCATTGCAAGACGTCAGTTTGCGTAAGGAACCTTTATCCAGGGGTGGGAAAAATACTCTCACTAAGCAGCACTAATCCAAGCTTTCGGCTGCGAGCTCTCTCTGAGCAGATCGCTCCCGCAGCTGCAGCACATGCTCTGCTGGATGCTCCAGATGAGTGAGGAAAAGCTACGGGACCCCCTCATTTAAGCTTAGACGCGAGTCATACAGACAACTCTCACAGCTTAACATCTACATACGTCCACATCACCTAAGACCATTCATCTAAAGCTCTGAAAAGTCAGGACGTGTGCCGTCCTGTTACGCACAGTCTCGAAGCCCCAAACTACTCCAAATTCTCCCCAATGCAATGCTGAAGTTTTTTACACTGTTCGCGCACACAAGTTGCAACATAGCCACTTAAATTTCAGTACTCACTCAGAAGCAGAGCAACAGGCAAGAAGAGCAAGCACGCAGAGTTCATCAGAGATGCCATGCTGACCCCACAGTTCGTCCTCCGACCTCACAAGTTTCAAGTTTGCACGGGAAATTCCAAAGTTTTCCTCTTTTTTTTCTTTTAGTTTTCAAAGAAAAGAAGAGTCCCGATTTCGCTCCCCCGCTGCCGGACAAAGTGTTCTCCTCCCGTCCTCGTTGCAGCTCTGTACTCCAGCGAGCATCCACGGCGCGCTCATCCGCTGAGCTGAAGGGGAGGGCGCGTCCGTGTAAAAGAGGGGGAGGAGGAGGAAGGTCTACAGCAGAGTCCCCGATGAGGTGCAAGGATGCTCTGAATTATCAGCGCAACGCGCTTAAAATGACCAAGGAACAGACTACCAACTTCTTTCTATACACTTTAGTTCAGTGGTTTCCAACATAGGGGACTGGAGCTCTCTAGGATGCCAGGAGACAAATGTGAGAGGCCAAGATTAGTGAAGGAGGGAAAGAAAGTTTTAATTCCTGGTTTGGCGCGTTTCTTTAGACAGATTATCTGCTTAAAAGTTCTTTAAATTTAAAGAAAAGAAAAAAAGTGTCACTGAAATATTAAAGCCAGTGATCATTAATCTGAAAAACATCCCAGCAATCAATGTGATATATTATTCTTATTATTAGAGAGTTGTAGGTTGGTTCCCAGCCAAAGGGGGGTTGTATCCTCAGAAGCTGAGGAACTGTGAGATGATTAATGATTTCCAACTCTTTACGTTGTAAAGTAATGCACAATTTGGTCTTCATGAGGCTCGGGGATTTAACAGAAGAATCTAGTGAGGGAAGGATGTTTCTTCTAGTGGTACAGCAAAAACTCATGGAAAATAGTCACATGTTTTTGTACAGGGTTATGAGCCAAAACCTGTAAAGTCCAACTGTCCAGTTTTTTTTTCCTCTACTAAATCTTCACATTAAAGTGACAAAAAGCTGAAACATCCTCATTTAAAATCCCCCAACAGTAATTTCTAACTTTTGTTGGCGGTCCATCACCATACATCTGCTACAGGAAGTAGCTCCACCTTCCCACAGACACACAGAGACACCTGAATTTGAACAAGTTTTTTTTTTTATTCCAAAATGTTTGGGGTAAAACAAACCGTAAAAGGTACAACATAATTAACCAAGCAGAGGGAAATGAACACAGTGGAAAGAGAAAAAAAAAATCCACATGAACTTCAGTTCTGTTTCTCATGCAGAGCTCCCGTTGAGCTGCTAAGTAGTCCAAATTCTTTCATCTTCAAACACTGAAATGAGAGTTCAAATATCAGTCCTGATCACCTGCCTCCGGTCAAACGTTTGCAAACAAAACATACAGCTTCTCCTCCGCTGTGGTGCCTGAGCCTTCCCACCTATTTCAATGACATAAATGATTGTAAAAGTTACATGAGTCGGGTAGGTGTGTGTGTGTGTGTGTGTGTGTCAGTGTGTGGCAGGGTGTAATGCCTTAACATTACAAGTTATCCAAAACGGGTAAATTACAGTAAGGCACTTTGCTAGATAAACCAACAGATTCTGAACAAACACTTGAAATTAACTGAACTTTTATTTTACAATCAGCAATTCAGTGCAGCCACCCCGTCATGAAACAATGAGGTGTGTGAATGGGATCTACACAAAATATCATACACTTTGAACTCAGTGTAAATGTGAACAAATGGTGCATTTACAATCTAAAGGAAGGCTTTTCAATGATACTGTAAGAGCAGGAATGACTTCTGGATTCAAAACCCAAATTTCAAGCAGGATGAATGTCTAAGTGCTGCCTCCTAGAGCCTAAGAGAAGTCACTGCACATTGAGTTTACAAACATTATTTGCAATTGCCAGGTAAAACAACAGGATCGGTAACTGATAACGTGTGCCAAGGTTGTTTTTTGTTTGTTTTTTTATTTCTTTTCCAATTATTAAGCTATTTTGACAAGTCTTAACGCAAGTATACATGGCTTACAAGTACTAAATGTTTATATAAAAAAGGGAAGAAAAAACATGGGGAGAAGTCTGAGGACAGAGCTGCACACGTGGACGGCTGCCGGCTTCAATATTGAGCTCCAAACATTTCAGATTTTGAAGGGGAATTCTTTACAGCCTGGAAGACCTCTGCAAACATTTCTTACACTCAATGTATCCTTCAAAAAACCCTCTTTAGAGTGATTTCTAAAACCAAAGCAGGTGAAGAAGTCATGAGCAAATTGCATTATTGTCTATCAAAGAGGTTTATAGTGTCAATTCTCTTCAAAGATCTAGTCTGGCAAGGGCCAAACAAATAGGAGACCTATTTCTTAATAGGTTGGAGACCTATTAAGAAATAACTCAAAGGAAATATGCCACCAACGAAGAAAAAAAATGGCTTTGGGTGGTACATATTCTTTTGGTTGCCAGGATTAGCTTCAAAAAGAAAAAAAGAAAAGAAAGAAAAAGCAAAGAAAAACTGAACTAAGGGAGGATAATCCTACGACTACCAAATTCCAGGCTTTAGCAGAAGGATGCTGGTCTGTGTTGAAGAAAGTAACAATGTGTACAAGCCTGCTGTTTCCTCTTAAGGCCAAAATAGAAGGCGACATTTTGAGGCAAAGCATGTTTTCTTTCTGTTGCTCAGAAGTAGCCCCCTGCATCAAAACTTGTTCAGCATCCCAAAACATGCCTGGCAGGTAGCTTGGAGGAAACAGCACAACAAAAGGAACAGCCACGTCTGGCCTCACACGGACCACTCGGCTGGACATTCTTCGAGTCTTATGCACGTCTGGATGATGTCAAATCAAACAGTGTCAGGTTGTTTGTATTTTTCTTCTTGTTCTTGTTTTTTCAGTTGTTGTTAGGGGGGATGAAAAGAATCTCAGCGCTCTCTTGCTGTCGTGGCTGAGACAGTCTTGATGGAAGAGACGACCACCAGGTCTCTTGGGTCAATAAAGCAGCTGTAACAAAGGTCTGGATGTAGCTACAGTGAACTTAAGAGTCTCTGAACATAAATCAACAGTAAGCTTTCGCCCCAGACCATTATTTCAAAAAAAACAACAGAGAAACAAAAAACTGTCTATTTCTTGACTTGACACTTCACTGGTGCAGAAAAGGAGGAAGGAGGAGAAATGAAACAAGGAGAGATGCATCTTGATCAGGATCCAATAAACTGGAGAAGCTGTCCTTGGTGCTTTCTCCTCTGAAACACTAGCAGGGAAACAACAGTGGACATACGATCGGTATCAAGAGGAAAACCACTCTTCGGCAACTAGTGGTTGACGAGTCCCTGCAGCATCATCATCAGGCGCCGCGCCCTCTTGCTGAGCGGGCTGTGGGGGTCCTGCTGCAGGAAGGCAAAGAGCTTTGGTCTGACCTGGGCCAGCACGGACGACATGTGGTCTCTGGTCAAGGGGTCGCTGTGGTCCAGATTCATTACCGCATCCTCCAGGTAGCTAAAAAGGAGGGAAAGAGAAAAAGGTCAGATGACAATGAACACCTACAGAGGCAGTGGCAGTCTCACGGAAAAGAAAGTGTTTGTGGTCACTTGGTGGGGAAAAAAAAAGGGAAATTAAAAAGGTTTGCATATACAACCTAAAACTCCATCAGCAGTAAGTTATTAACATATAAAAGCACCAGAAGGACAATTTGCACAAATGACAATTTTGAGGCTTTTGAGTAGGGATGCCAAATTCATTTAACATTGAGGGCCATATACAGCCAACCATGATGTTAAGTTGGCCAGACAAGTGAAACTGCACTTTCTGACAGCGTAAAAGATGTTTAACTACACATTTAATCCCTGAGATATCTTAATATAAGATAAAGTAGTACAATTTAAATGGCACATCTAAGTTTTTCTACATGATAAATGTGTAAAATTACAGAAAAGGTTCTGGTAGCTGTCCCATATTTATAAAACAAAGTTTTTGTTCATTGATGAATTTTTTTTTAACATTTTTTTTTTAACCGAAATTTCTATAGTAGACAGTGAAAAACTTTTCTGTCACTTAATTGTCAGCTATTACTTATTTACTTTAGTGTAGTATGCATGTCCATGGGAGAGGTCTTTATTAGCAGGAAAAGCTGTAAAACGTGTAAAAATATATTTTAAAAAAATACAGTTAAAAGTCAAAAAAATGTATGACTTCCTTCACATTTTGTAAAGCTGTCCAGTGGGCCAGACTGGACTCTTTAATGGGCCACTTCTGGCTCCCGGGCCTTATGTCTGACACCCCTGCTTTAGAGGGAGAGCAAGCCGAGCTCTCATATTGGTTTCAAAGTTTGAATGTCAAGCCTGTGAACATTGTGCTTTCACTCAAACTGCCCAGCAGAAATCAGTCTCACCTGCCTCCTGTCCTCTCGCTCGGGCTGCACTACACTTAACTCCCGAATTAATTGTAAGAGTCAGACATCTGGTGGTGAGAGTGTCCAGCTGTACAGTGGAAATGACCATTCATCACCGTGTCCGGAGTGCTACCTGATCCCAGTCTAACATTAGAGCTGTTCCCATGTCGCCAGCTGGTCTCTTGCCAGGGCCCCACAACACACACTGCAGGCCTATCAAATCCCCCTCAGCACTGCCAGCACACTCTTTAAAGGCGCTTTTAATGTCGCTGCACATACCAGCACAGATACTGAATGTCTCTCTGAAAGTTAATGACTTGCCGAAGTTAATTTGGCTGTAACTGCATTTTGTCAAACACTTCAAAAACACATATTTAATTGCTTTTCACGCTGCCTCAATTGTTCTCGTATCCATTTGTGCAACAGTGTGTACTTCACAGCTAGCTAATGATGCAGCTAAGAGCACAGATTTTGTGTATAATGACACCCTCTGTAGTCCCAACAATCCTAGCCGTGCTTTGGGAATCTTTTATGAGCTTCTTCTGAAATACTTCTAATCACAAGTCGCGAAAACGAAGCCTGAAGACAGTTCTGTGGTATCTTTACCCGGATGTGAACTACGATTTACTGTGTACTTAACAGTCTGATTTATTTTTGCTCATGAGTGAAAACTTTCCTTCATAATTAAAGTTCGCCATTAAAGGTAAGAAACAATGGTGTTAACTGTTTATAATTTAGAATAATTTAAAATAAAGCCCAGAGCTAGGATTTTCTCAGTCTTAATAAGGTTTCTATAGTGCCCTCTTCTCTGCAGATGGCACACAAAGGTCCACATTAGCAGCTGCAGTGTAAACTCAGAAACAGACAGATGATGTGGACAGCGCGCGATGCTGTAAAGGGACTCGGAGACAAAGAGGTTTTCAGGGAGAGATGGGTATGAGAGGACAAGCTCTTCTCGGAAGAGAATGAAAGGGGCACAGTGAGAGTGCTTTCTGATGTAGGGCTGTCCATGAATATTCTAAATGATAAAAATCACAAAGGAAAAAAAAATCAGCTATTTGACTGTAAAAACTATCATTCAGTTGTGAGGAGGGGAAAAAAGCAGCACTATTGGGTCCTGTCTTGCTCTGAGCTGCACAGAAAGCTGAGTTTCTACCAAAAAAAAAAAAGTTGCCAGGGGCATTGAAAGAGGATAATCCACCTCTGATACTTTATGCTGTGTGGCACAGTGGGGAAAGCTGCGTCTCTCTCACTGCTTCAGACAAGATACAATACCGCCGGTACAAGGAGAGAGCTGAAGGATTTATCCTACTACATTTGCAGAATATACAGATATCAGGCGAAAAAGTGAAAGTAAAGTCTGTTAAGTCTTAACATAACATCTTAACAGAGTATAATAGAATATCTATTCTATTCTTAACCTAATTGATTCATTAATTTTGTGGTGTGCAAATATGCAAACCTTTGCCTATAGAAGCAGTTGCTGAATGAGATTTTTGGTCATATCTGACTTTCATCTTCTTATATGACAAACTGACACAAGAAAAATCAAAAAGAGGACAAAAAAGTACAAAACTGAACTACAGGGGGAAAAAAGATACAAGGACGCAGCAAGAACAGAACAATAGAGTGCATCCAAAAACTGCGATGCTATTCATGGGATCATCGGCGCTCCCAGGATAGCCATGCAGCAGGGCTACAGACGGAGCCGGGTGATGGGGTCAGCACTTTAGCACCGTTTAACACGTGGGAGATGGGGAGTAATGAACATACAAAACAGATTAGATGTGCAGCAAAAGTTTAGACAAAGACAGGCTTTATTACTGACTGAGGGGAGCATGAGAGCCAACGTGTGTGGGAGAGAAGACGTCTCATGCAATTCAAAAGTTATAATTAAGACGTTATGGGATGACATAAACCTGCACAGTTCACGGGTTTTTGATTAAAATCCATGACGTTTTCCAAAATTACAAGTTATGGCTGCTGTATCACAGGACAGGTCTTACATCAAACTACAATGGTGTGAGACGATAATGAAATTATGATATCCTGCAATGAAGAGTAAGAGTGCTCAAACTCTGCATTGTCTTTAAAGTGGAGACAGTGCATGGATTTTTAGTATTCAAACATCACAGGAGTTTTTATTCACAATTTCAGTGAATGTCTCCTTTTAGTTAAACTTAATGCTACTTAATGCTTATTCAGAATCTAGAATTAGCATTCCAAAACTGGAGCTACCTCCACACAGCAAAGCCAAGTAATGTTATGGAGGGGTATGATAAAAATTAGTATTTAATGTAGTGTGTATATTCCTAGCTATTAGAAATGTGTCTATTGTAATTGAGGTTTATATCAATACGTAAGCTGGATAAATTTTATAACTGATAACTTTAAGAGAAGGGGTAGGATTAACTAACTGTTTCCTTGTTCTCACTCCTTTTGGATATGTAAACTAAATCAGATTCAGTTGGAGCACTGCAGTGTATTTTGCTTTATTTTGTATATTTGTATTGCTTTACTCTTTTTTTCCTAAATGACTATGTAGATTGTGTACTTGATCAAAATAAATAGGAAAAACAAAGATCCTTTAAAAGATTTCCAGCACTACAGATGTTGGAAAAAATGCAAGAATAGTAAAGCTATATTTAAAGTGCACATAATGGCACAAAATTCCTGAGAATTTATGAATCATATTTAGTAGTCTTTATGTTTAGGGAAGAGTGGACTTGAGAACAAGGCTCGGTGCTACTGATAGAGGTTGCAAAGAACCAAGGTTAACCTTGAGCCCGAGTTTCCTTCGGCATCATTTTTCAATTACTGGAGGGTAGCTTCACATTAGACGCCTAAATCTAATAAAAATAAACCAGAAGGCAGAACTTAAAGTTATATAAGATGCTAGATTTGACATTTTACCTTTCTGATCTGGCCGGAGGTCTTCTTTTTTTTTTTTTAGTTTCAGTGATGCCAAAGAGAATTCATGTGGCTAGGTGCTGATGGAGAGATCATTAGTCCAGAGGTTCAACAACTGGTTGAGACTTACATTTATCCCATTTTTACTTTTGCTTTTCACAACCAACATTCATAACTGGAGATAAAATGCTTCCTTATTCATCTTATGTTACTGTTAATTATAAATAAACATTTATGAATTTGGAAAAGTATGGCCTTGATCAGTTGCCATTTTAATAAAGCTAAATTTGCTGGCTGACAATACACAAATCTCTCTGGTACTGAAGCATCTGCCTCCTTCAGAGATACTGTAGTCATGCTGAGCCTGGTCCTGTGTGCTGTAGCGTTTACCTGTATTTAGGCTGTAAGTGATTACCCTGATATTCCTTATAACCTAGAATAAATTCAAAAGACTCTTAACGTGTATTGTTATTGCCAGTTCAGAAAAACAGGAGCAACGGGTGGAAATAAGTTTAGTATAATACCACCCTGCTGTACTTCATATGATCCACCAACCCTTCTGCCCAGAAACAACAGGCCAATGGGGATGCCACAACATCTACCCAGAGACCTTTGTGTCAGACCTGAAACTGAAGCGCCAAGTTCTGTTCTGAACAAGCATGAAAGCAAATAATTTACATGGCATACTTTTACACTAGTAATGCCTTTGAGCTCATTTTTTTCAGTATAGTTTTATTCCCCTTCAATTTTTGTTTAATGGTTCAACATTTGTTCAGTCATTATGACATTAGTCTAATCCCAAACCCAAATACAGAGAAGACTCAGATCCACCAAAAGCTGTGAAAGGTCATATCTCACTGAACAACTACACTGTAAGCCCAACTCTGTCTACTGTCTTCTGGCTTTCTGTGTCCGTTTACAAATTACATGCAAATGAATGAAAAGGGGATGTGTGTTTTCTTTGACTCCTGGGAAAAAAAGAAAGAAAATCCTACTGTAAATCTGTCCTGAGCAGCCAAAAATGACAACCTTTGTTTGCTCACCTGATTTTGAGCTCAGAGCGAGTTGTGAGGTTGGAAGAAAGCTGCTGGATGAGAGAAAGCAGCACGGGCTGGCTTAGGGGGCAGGGGTGCTGGCCAAACACCTGCTGAGAGTCGATGGTCTCACAAACATACAAGACCAAATTCAGATCAGTCGCTGACAGAGCCTGTAGAGTAAACCATACAGAAGAGGGGGGTTACCAATTTAACCACTTAAATTCAGGTGCAAATATTTATATAAGTTTAAGTTTCTCTTTCCATAAAATAAACCTCTCAAGGAAAGGTGCACTCCATCAACAAGCAAGTTGTTAATGCAGCATTTCAGCGTCAGTCCCATCCTGACTTTGAAAGCTGGACTGAGAATAGGTAACAATGGGCCGATCAATTCAATTCTACGTCGTCTGTGAAGGTTCTCAGTCATCCAGGTCATCGTAGTCTAAGGAGCTCGGAAAGAAAAGCGTCTGGACTTATTTAAGTTTCAATTCTATGTCATTTTCCATTTCCAAAAAAGGAGATCCTCAAAAAAGAGATCTAACATAATATGAAGGACGTCAACAATGAAGGATGAGCAGGTTGGAGGTATTTTGCACCAGCTACACCAAATGAGAGGACATGGCCAAGCTCAGACAAAGCTTTCCGTGCTAAAATTGAATATTTATTCAAACCACAAAAACTACTAGAAGTGTTTATGACACAAAATCTTTTAAACATTGGAGAAAATTTGTAATTTTAATTAGCATGTAAGCTTAGACGGGGTAGTTTTTCAGCTTAAAAGTAGAGGGGAAACGTGCTTTGCCACGATTCATAGCATTTTCACATACACAAGTCACTTAGGAGCAAATACAAGCATAATGAATGCCTGCAGCACAACTAATGCACTGGTGGGGTTTCCAACTGGGACTGTGGAGTAGTTGCAGGATAATGGCTTTCTCGGCCCTGGTGGACATACATGCATATGAGAGTTACAGTGAGTTGTGTGCAGTTGCCTGCATTAATTAGTAGTTGGAAAGCACAGCTCAGCTGCAGAGGAAGCTGCAGTGCAACGTTTAAGCCCGGTTACATCAGTGTGTGCGTATTACCTGCTGGAAAGCCTGATTGAGTTGGCCCTGCTGGAGGAGCTGCAGGATGTTCGTCTGCTGTGTCTGGTAGTCTAAATGTGCTGTGGGAACTGGTGTGCCGGCCGCCGACCTCATTGCCTGCATGATGCTGGAGGTGACCACTGCCTGCTGCTCCTTCATCGCTAGGCTCACCTCACCTTTGACAATCCGCTGCACATGGCTAAGAATAGACTCCTGCAAGCTGAGCAGGGAAAAGAAGGACAGTTATCCTCCAAGTTGCATGAATCTTAAACCAATACGCTGCACGCTATTTTTGTGCTTTGGGGAAAATCCCTGCTCTTAACCTACAAGATATTGGCTTAAAAACTGACTCTGCACAGTTTGGCATTGTCATTTCCTTTTCAAGAGTTTTATTGGGCCAGATATTTTCTCTCTGCTCTGCTCCTGACAATCTATAAACTCTAGAGGCCTTGAAATTAATTGCAGGGGGAACAAGAGACCTGATCGAATTGATGTTCTTACATTAGCCCCAGGATTAAGCTTTGCTTGTTTTTAACTCTCCAATCTATTACACACCTGCTCGATATGCAGCAAGTAAGGCCATAGTGGTACATAGGTATTTGCTGGTATGCGTAGCTGAAGTTCAAAATGTCCACTTGGAATGTAAGTCAATGCTGCCAGATCAATAAATGTGAATAACATCATTAAACAACAGGATTGTTTTAAATACTGATTTGCAAGACCATCTTTGTTTTAATGCTGTAACTGAAGTAAAAGAGGAATCAAGTGACAAACTAGAAAAGTAAAAGGTAAAGTAAACAGTTCTGGGAAGATTCATTTCCATTTATATGTGGGGAAAAAAGTTTCACTTTTCTAGTCACACACGGCTCACACAGTGGTAAACAAGGAACAGCCAGTTACATACTTTCCCACCATCATCTGGATCTGATGCTGGACTTCAGCCCGGACGTTAGCTGTGATGTTGTTGCCCAGCTGATCAGTGGAGCTCTGGAAGTTGTCGATCATCTGCTGGAGCTGGCCAATCATGGGGTCTCGTGTATCCTGGTCTCTCTGCTTTCTGTTCTTCATATGAGTCTCAAGCTGCTGGATGTCTACAAAGATGAAAGTCAAGGGCAAAATCGCTCATCACGCAAGCAAACGCATCTTAAATACTGTCACAACTCTAGTGCAACATTTTTCATAATAATATGAAATGAGTCCGTTTAAGTATGAAAAGGCTCTCTACTTGCTTCCACTGGCTCATTTTATTTGGAGCTGGTTTGCCAAGATGCAAGTGTTGTGTGCAGATATCAACCTACCTGTGACTGCTAAAATGACTAATGCGGGGGGATTACAGCATTATGTATCAATAATCATTATACATTTGATGTTACTGCACCATTCCCAACGAGCAACATTTGGGCATTAAAACACTGCTGAAGGCAGATAATACAGCAGTGCAGATGTTAGTGCAGCACTCACAAAAAGCTCATCAATTGCCACTTTCACAGTTACGATAGCCTGGAAACTATTTGAAGCAGACCCAATTTTTTCACCTGTAGTTCTCAGAACTCTCTTCCTGGTATGGAGCGGGTCTACTTTCTCAGGATAGGTAGAAATGTTGACATTTGGGAAACATGTTTATCAATATTAGCTTTAAATGGAGGAAACCCATGGGCAAATGCATCAATAGAGAACTCCAGAATTTTACTTTCTTATTGAGTTAACTAGCCGCTGGTGAGCTATTAAATCACATAAGAGTTTCTATTAGCAGTATGAATTGGGGGTGGGGGGCTGGAAGGTTATGTAGTTACCTGGGGACCTTACAGCGGTTACTTAACAGGTAGTCCACAGAACTGCTCGGGACCAAAGCAGGTAATATTTACAAAGCAAACCTTGGATTAATTTTAAATTAGAGGAGCGGAACTGTGGCCTCTCTGTGCACATTATAAATTTAAAAAAGATCAGGTTGCAGCTTCCAAGAGTGGGCGTGAGCACAATCTCAGAATAAGCAGACTGCATTTGAGCACATCAGCGCACTGGCTGGGTCTGTAAAGGCATCAGTACAAAGGTTGTCCCTGAGATCTTTCAGCGAGACAGTTACTTAATTAGACTTCCACATACAGCTCCTTATTTCAGGGCTAGACGCTGAGAACATTCAATATGAAGAAAGCAATAATGCTAAGTATCCAAATAAGGACATCAGCCATTGTAAGCCATCGGGATGCCTTTAAGAGAGTGTCCAGAAACTTTTAAAGCAACTGTACATCTCATGAATAAATGTTTAAGTGCACCTAGACAACATGTCCTGCAGTGGATCATTACATAGCTTGATATTTGTATGGTGTTTTTTTACAAGTTTATCATTGTCCTTCATTTCCTTACATTCTTGTGTGCCTTGTTTGAAGCTATCGTTGATTTGCTGAAACATGGACTGGCAGCCTCTTTCAAAAACAGGAAGCACAATGCTCTGGAAGGCATCTTTATACGCTGCCTGGATGGGGCCCTGCATCGCCTCTGCTGCTGCTCGACCAATCGCATCCGTTGTGTTCTGGGGAACAAGAGGCAGGGAGAGTAGGTTAATGTAGAAAATACACAGGAAAAAATCCTATAAGGTCTATCCTGCACAGCAGTGAGGAAAAAACATACAGACAAGTGGTAAAGTAAGGCAGTCGCCTACCTTCGATTTCACCACTTTGCCAACATTGTCCTTCAGGGTGACCTCCACAGCGGTCAGTTTAGCAGCGATTGTGTTGTTCAGCTGGCCTGTCACTGGCTCCAAAGTCTTAGAGATTGCTAGAGAAGGAAAAAGACAGATTAGCAGGAACCCCTCTATAATTAGGCATGTGATCAAGGCTGGAGGCAAAGAAAGACAGGAACATCTCATCCTCGAATACGAGGGCAGGAGAGGCGAGGCAGGAACACATCTCTCAAGAGACTGCTTAATTTTAGTGTCTCAGTCCAACACACCTCAGCTGCCTTTGCTATATTTAACATTACTTATGCCTCAAGATGATCTCAAGCATTAAATAACACAGTGATTTATTGATGTACAACCTGGTGTGCACTTAAGAGTTTGGCTTTTTTGTCAGAGCTGGGAAAAAAACAAAACAAAATGCAGCTTAACAGCCTTAACTCGCCTTTTTTAGTAACAGCTATTTATCAGTAATTTGTAGTGTTAACCTCATATGATATTTGGTTATTAGCAAGGAAAAATACCAGCTATTCTGTTCATAAACCATTTGCTCTTCTTTGGTCAAAATGCCAATAGATCAAATCCAAAGAGGTGAAAGTAAATAAATTTCAAGGTTCTTAAAACTTGAAGCTTACAAGACAAGTAAGCTGAACCACAATATCTGTGCAACTTAGATTATATACACTGCAGGAAAAAAACATCTTAAATAATATTAAATATACCTTCAATAAACATTGGCATATCAATAGTAGAAAGACTTGAGAAGAGACCCCAGAGGGTGGGAGAGGGGTTTAACCAAGTTTGCAGCATTTGCAGACTGAACACGTTTTAGTACATAAAGATCTTCCTGCTCCTCAACTTAAAAACATTAAAATGGCTCAATACCACCATCATCTGGAAAAAGAAGTGACTGATCCAACAATTGCCTGGTGAATCTATTTAGTCTGACTCAGACTGTGTTATCTGTTTTCAGTGTTGCTGTTAGAGACAATTGTAGGTCTAAGCTTCTTCAGGTCTAAGAGCAATTGGTGGAGAATCCCAGATGGACCAATTGCTCTTAGAACTGAAGAAGCTTTTTGGATTAGAAGTGAAACGTCTTCAAGAAACTTAAAAAAGTCCAGACGCTTTTCTTTCCCAGCTTCTTAGACTACAATGACCTGGATGACTGAGAACCTTAACAGACACAATTGTAGGTGTACAAACATATAATTAACATCCCATTTGAACAGACATCTGACACCTAAAAGTAAACCTCTGTACAATTTAAAAGAAACAAAAAACATTAAAAAAAAACATGAGCAACTCCTTAAAAATGTGTTATTAATACCATTTTTTTCCCCTCGTCACTACTAGATGTCAAAGAGAGTGTACTCCCCCATACATATGAAGAGGAAACATTTGATGCATTTGTTTCCTTTATGTGACCTTTTTAAAATGTATGAATCTCAGTGATGCTTAGCAGTGAATGGCACCTATCATGCTCTGGAAGTGTGTTCGTGCTTTCTTACTTTGTGGGACTGTTTTCTTAATTTCCTCCCGAAGCACTTTGTCCATCCTGTTGGTCAGAGCTGAGCTGAGGGCATGGCTGAGCTGCTGGCTGAGTTGTTCCTGAAGCTGCTGCTGATGATTCTGACTCTCTGCCAGGACTCGCTCAAGTCTGCGGTCTGAGGTGGAGACAGGTCAAGGCTCACAAGAATATGATGTAAACGGCTCATTGCTAAAAATGCAAGCATCCTGTAATGATAACGATTTAAAAGACGTTTAAATCTTTGCATAGTCACAGCTGTTCACTGAGCCTTTAGAATGAAATTTTTCTCAAAACATTTCATTTGGAAACATAGTTTTAAAAAAACCAAACATGAGTGAGTGAGAGATTACTGAAGGATACGTTCTTGTTCCTGGTGATTTGTCAGGACATGTTCCACCTGAGCCATAATGGAGCTCTGCATGGTTTCAATCTGTCCCCGCAGCTCAGTTAACTCCCTCTGCTGGCTACGCAACAGCATCACCAACTCGTCCTGTACTTCTGCATTAAACTTTCAAAGATGAGGAGAAAAGCTGATTAAAAGAATCCAAGAATGACAAACCAAAGAGCTGCTGAAACAAACAACACATTTAAAAAAAAATTAAATAATGCACTTACTGCACATAAAGGCGGGACACATCTAACCAACATAAAGGGAATTTTTCTTTTGGGAATTTACCTGACTAGAATCCATTTGCCTGGACTGTGATGACTCACTGTAAAGACGAGAAACAGTGTTTACCAGATACTCCATACTACTTAATACTATATTAATGCATGAAAATCAATTTGTTTCATTCACCTAAACTAATTATTTTCTTACATTTATTTAAGAACTTGCATATAAAATAATATTTGAGCTCCATGGCTTAACTTAAATAAGTCAAGGGGTAGACTTAGGAAATAACTCAATCCTGCTGCATGAGAGAAAAAAAAGAAGATCAGTCTACCTGTGATTCAGTGTGAGTAATCACTTTCTTCTGCTAGTCAACACCCTATAAAATGCTCATACACTGGTCAAGTCTAGACCAGTGTAGACGTAAGCCCTGCAGAAAAAGAAGGTACACTTTCCTTTTTCTTTTAAACTTTCAGTAATAACTGCAGCAGCGTGTACTGTGCTACAGTGACCAGGCGTGACGTGTGACTGCAAAGAGGTTTGATCTGTTGTCCCCGATACCACATTTTGACTGGCTCTGGTTTACAAATTCAACATCTGAGTCAGACACTTAAAAGTGTGTGCTGATCTATGAAAGCATCCCTACCAAAACCCCAAAATGAAAGTAAGACATAACTCAATTAACAGTAAAAGTTTTAATAGTTTCTGGGATAAAAAAGGGGAATACACAGACTACAAGATCACGTCTACAAATTTTAGTTGTCCACTGAATCTCACTATGTTTACTTTAGTGAGGGAGTTGGGTAAATTGTATTCAAAAATTTTCTGGCTCTCTGTGATATATGTGACGCAGATGTAAATATGTGTGCATGTGACATTTAGCTTTAACCCCTGTCGATCTGTGCTCTGAATCTGTACGGAGATTATTTCTAGATTAATGCTTCCAAACTGATGATTCTGTTAAAGCTATTCACTGACTACAGATGTGTTAAAGGTGTTTATAGTGAGACTAATCCCATTAGTCCTCTGATTTGATGCTGGGATGATTCAGGCATTTCCTATTTCCATGTATACCTCATGAAGGTCGAACAAAGTGAAATGTTTAATTTCACCAAACTTTGACCGAAAAGCAAGACAGCGTGCAGAAGCACCATCTAATTACTTACTAATCTAAGGGGTTCTCTTCACTGTCGTCCTTTTAATTAGTTTCTGAAAACAGCAACATCTTGATGCTCAAAGTATGAACAAACCTGTCGTCTTTCTTGATCTTTCTCTTTAGCTTTGGTGATCCTCGTGGTGAGGTTTTCCAATCATTCACTGGTAGTCTATGGGAAGATCGAGAACCACAGTTTCCAGAGGATGACGCCAGACTGGCCACCTCATCATCAGGGTCACTGAGTCACACACAACACAGAAATGTAGACAGTAAGTCAGCTGCTGTACCCTCTAAAGCAGAGTTTAGACCACATGTTGTGGAATCAGCTGAGAAAAAGTCAATAAAATCAAACCACTGCTGTGCCTTAAATGTGCAGCGCTTTATCATGAGTTTGTTGCTCATGATAAAGTCCATTCTAATGCCTGTTTCATTTGCATAAACAAATAGATGTGTGTTACCTCTGCTCGGCTCCAGCGTCCTGACTGTCATTCTGTGTCAGGTGATATGAGCGTCGATGGTAAGGTGAGCTCAAGTGTCTGTCCTGTGACTCCTCTCTTGAACTGCAGCAGGCATACGAGACGAACATTTATAAACCAATACTTAAATGGGGGGGAAAAAAATCTGTTTCACAATTGCTGTTTTCATTGCAGCATAGCATGGCAACCTGATGTGTGCGTGAAACTACCTGAACTACCAGGGGTTCTACACTCAGCTGGATGTTTTATACACAGAGAAACCAAAACAGGCTTGTGAAATGTTTCACACAGGATGGGGGTTCAAGTATTTACGTGTTAGATTACACACCAGTCAACAAGACCGTTGTCCCTGAGACTGTTCCTGGTTTCTCTGGTGATATCTGGGGCAGCTGGCCAAGGCGTGTGGCTAACGCTGCCATCTGAGGACCCTCCTATCACAGGATTTTCCTGTGATAACGCATTCTCAAGCAGAGATGGTGTGTGACTCAGTCTGGACTCAGACTCTGCTGCCCCACCCACAGGCCCTTCTGCACCTCCAAGTTCAAGGGCCAACAAGCTGTAACAAAATATATAATGGCTTATGTAATTTAGAGTGCATTACTGGACTGGGAAAATAAAATAAAGTAAATATAAAGACAACAAATGTACATACATTAAAACAAGAAAGTGAAATGAAACTGCAGAATCAGAATCAACAGTAATTATGGTTATGTTATGGAATAAGCAAGCTGTCAGTCTGGTGCTATGTAGAATGTTTTCACATTACAAACGCATTACCATTTACCATACCGCTTGCACAGTGACTTTAACTTTCACATTATCACCATTGAGGAATGCAAACAAAAAGAAAGAGATGAGTTTGGGTTGCACAAATGATAACACTTAAGTGGATTCAAAATACTTTTAAATGTTTCCACAACTTTTTGTTGTCAGTTAGCATTTCAACATCCACACAGCTCTGACCCCATTGACATATAACCAAAGCTAATATAACATTACGCACATTAGCCAATCAATGTCCTAACTAAAACTTCTCTCTTAGTATAGCAAATGCCATCAAAAAATAAAAGCAGGGTTGCACAGATGCAGGCAGTGCAGAAATATGCCCCTGCAGCCAACAACAGAGCATCTGCTGCAGGGAGTTAGCAAGAGCGGCTCTAGTGAGGAAATAAAACTGGTGGAGAGAAGTTGGATCTGTCCCCCAGCTGGGGGCTGCTCTTATCTGAATTTGATGTCACAAACGGCTGCAAACATGAATGGCTCATTGAGAGACATCGTAGGATTCGTGTGGAAAAGAAAATATACAAGGAGATTGTCTTTTCTCACACCCTGTGCTCAAAAACAGTGAGGAAGATCGTTTTACATAATGTGCAACTACCCTAATCAAATGGAGTAGTAAATATAAAAGTCTCAAACTTTAGTTTAAGTGGATCATAAAATCTGAACACTATTATTTCTGCATGCTTTTTAGTACTCATGATCACTTTTAAATTTACATACCTGCTGTTGTTGGCTGAGCGTGGTGAGGTTAACAGGTGCAGCGCAGAGGCGGCAGAGGCCATGCTGTCTGTCTGGAGAGCAGAAAGAGGTAAGGGATCCAAGCTGGACACTAGTCCACGCTGAAGCTGCAGGGTCTGGGAGGCGATCTCTGGCATGTCCTGGGACATGGCTGTGGATGCTGAGGAGATGACGTCAGGGGAGCGGGCTCTAGTTGGGGAGGCCAAAGGTGGCAGGAGTGGAGGATCTAGAACCTGAGAGCTGTCGAGTACCAGAGGACCACAAGGGGTTGCCAAAGCCTGGATATGGAGAATAGGAGTTTATTAAAATAAGTCATGTCATGAAGAGAGGGGCAAGGTTGGTTGAAGTGAGTTAGTGAGTTAGATCATACCTGCAGATTCTCAAGTCCAGGCAGTAGCACAGTGGAAGCAGCTCTTGGGCTGCTGCTGGAGGCAGAGAGTGCCAGCCCAGTGCTGCTGTTGTCAGCCCTGTTAGGACTCTGACTTGCATCCTCCATAGCTCTGAAAAACAAGCACACATATTCCCAAATGTAACAAAAAATAAAAACAAAACAGTAGGAAATTATTTGTATGAAGCTGTTAAAGATCAACGGAGTCTTTAAAGTAAACAAAAGACAACAGTTAATAACTGGAGGCTGAGAAAAACAACCCAAAATAATTTGTCTTTGTCCTTGACTTATTTGAAATATAAGTACAAATCTTAAAACTCCACATTCTGGCACACATTATCTGTAACAACAGCATTCATCCCCCCCAAACTGCATATTATAAGGACACAGATGATAAAATATCATCTGCGGTATCATCTTCACATATTAAAAATTTCAGTTAGAGGTTTCAAATTAGTATATGGTGAATTTTTAATTCCATACCTGTTCGTTGAGTCAGAGTTGCTGCTTATAGCTGTCACAATGGTCAGACTGCTGGCACTGCTCCCAGGAGATGCTGGTACCTGAAGGGATGAAGAAAAGATGATCTACAGGGAGCAAATATGATGGAAGGTTTGGATAATCACTATTCAGTGTTTATAAATCGGTTTAACTGAAGCACATTGCAGATAAGTGGGGTGTTTCACATCTCAACCCTGTTCACAGTGATTATATTTATCCATTCTTTTCTTGACTGTTCATTCAGGTGGGACTGTGGAAGGCTGGGAGATGGTGGTGGGGTGTCCCTTGACTGGGTAACTGGTCCATCAAGAGGCTAACAGAGTCTAACATTCAAACCTACAGCTAATTTTGACTCACCAGTTAACCCAACATGCATATCTTGAGACTATGGAAGAAAACCAGAGCATCCATAAAAGCAAAGAGGTAACAAAGAACAGTTTGTCCTTTTGTATGTTATCAGCTTATTTAGTCCTATTTAGTTTGCAGGGTGTTGAGTACTGTTGCCAGCTATAAACCAATATGTGGGCGAAGGTGCTATTCACAGTGTGACAAATCAAAAGAAGACACATGGTGTTCATTTGCTGATGCTGTAACATTTTTGGTCGTTCTTTCTAGTGTTTTTTTATGCAAATGAACATAACCACCCTACATTATAAAACTTGCAATTAATATCCATTGCCCAAAAACGTTTATCAATTGTCTTTGAAATGGTTCTTCAAACTGACTGGAAGCTACCAGTACCTAACTACATTCACTGAGGAAAGCCAAACACCTATGACTTTAAAACTCATAGCTCACAGAACCAAGCTGTGTGGCTGAGAACACAACTGTGTCAGGGCAAAGACCTGAGGAAGGAGAGACACACACAAAAAAAGAAAAAACAAAAAGAAAAAGAAGAAAGAAAGACCACAGCTGCCTTCATCATTCTCAAATGGGAGATGTTTGGAGCCAACAAATAATCTCTTCTAGCTCCATCACCCAACTAAAGTAAGGAATGCAATGAGATCTATGAATGAGATTCATAGCTCCTCACCTAAAAACAAATGACAGCTCACTAAGAGTTTACCAAAGGGTCTGATGTACAAGATTTTAACAAGACAATAACCCCAAGAAGATTTGGTGTTGTCATTGCTGCCAAAGGTACTTTAATCAATTACGAAGTGAAAAGCTGTAGAAGTTTGCAAATGTAATACTTTAAAAAAAAAAAGTGTCTTGTGGAGTATTAGATGAGGTTAGATTAGGTAAAAGGAATGGAAAAGGTTTGAAAACTTCTGACTACAGCGTAAGGATAAGTTCGTACTGAAGTGCTCGGCGTCATGAAGGCATCAGGAGTCATCAGCTTGGGCATCACTCCGCTGCCAGTGCCCGAGTTTGACAGGAAGTCTGAGGGAGCAGGAAGTAATGGGATCTTCCTTAGATCAGTCTGGGAGCCACTTCCTGAATCCTTGTCAGAGCTTTGATCAGTGAGATGGTCTGAAAACCCAGCTGGAGACATAAAAAGTAAATTACTTCAGTTTTGTGGCAAAATCTGATCTAAAATATAGATAATTTAAAAATTCTCTAAGCAGATATAAATGAATTTAATGTCAAAACTAAAGTAAATTATTTATGAGAGAAGACTAGAGGTGGACCAAATGTGGAGTAATCATACAAGTTGCCTTATTTTCATTGAATTCGTCCCTTTCAGGATAAATACTGAATTCTGTCAGTTAAAGAAACTGCTATCTTACCAAGACCATCCTGAGAATCTGAATGAGGAAGGAACGCCGCGGAGTTGGAACCTGCATTGGGCTGAAACCAAATCTGAACATCCTGCAAACTCCTGCAAACATAAAAATGTAGAGACATTAAACAAAACTACTAATAATTACTGAAACTGCCATACTAGATCTGCCATGTGTCAAACCAGCAGCAAGCTGCTCTGCGTTGAGGACTTGCTCCCTAGCCCAGGGGTGTCCAACTCCAGGCCTCAAGGGCCGGTGTCCTGCAGGTTTTAGATATCACCCTGGGTCAACACACCTGAATGAAATGATTAGTTCATTACCAGGCCTCTGGAGAACTTCAAGACATGTTGAGGAGGTCATTTAGCCATTTAAATCAGCTGTGATGGATCAGGGACACATCTAAAACCTGCAGGACACCGGCCCTCGAGGCCAGGAGTTGGACACCCCTGCCCTAGCCTATAGTAGCTTTACTCTAAGTAGAAAACAGCACTCTTGTCAGTCTTTCGTCTGCTGGGTTGACTGCTTTCAGAGGGTGGATGGGTACAGAGGGACGTAGTGTACAGCACTGTTTTAACAAAGAACAATTACATGCTATATATCCTGTCCTTCTACAGAGGTTTTCCTGTACAGTAGATTTTTCCACAGCACCCACCCAGTGTTGGAAAACAATGTCAGCTCCAACACAAGAGACTGAATCAAGTCACTAAGTACACAACAACTATGCACATCTGCAAGGAATATGTCAAACTGAGCATGGTTGCCTGTTCGATTGTAGAGAAAAAATATTACAACACAAAAACAACATTAGTGAGTCCTGTAAGAAAGTTAATCACTGGGTGTGTACTAGAAAAAAAGCAGATTTGGTAATTCAGTGCACATCATTACTGACCTCCTGTAAACCACCATGCTCTTTGGAAACTGTTAAACTGTTAAGTTAAGGTGACATAATCTTAAAACTTTTCCTAAAAATAAAAAATAAAAAAATGAAGAAAAAGAAGAAGCAAACTCACTTGGTGTGGACACAGTAGAGTTTAATCTGGATCCCAGATTTGGACTCTGTGGGTCCTTGAGTTCCCTCTGGAAAAGATACACATGAAAATCATGTGGCATTAATGAGGAACAAACATATTTAATTTCAATTTTGAAGATTAAGGCTTAAAGCAAAAAGATTTCCTCTGTGTGTGTGTGTGTGTGTGTGTGCGCCTCTACACATGCATATGTCTACGTACCTGTCGTCATGCTTTCACTCTCCTCCTCAGCTGGAAGGACCTCAGTGTGCCGCAATCGACACTGGGTAACATCACGAACCCCAAAGCTGAGCACCGGGTGGGTCAGCAGGAACTCTGACACTGCTGTGAAATTTGCCTTTCCTTTCTCCAAGTCCTGTCGCAGCTCCATCACATATAAAACCTGCAACATCAGCCAAGTATGAGCTTAGGAGGAAGTGGTAACATAGGTAGCCAAGAAAATAGCATGGTTTAGGGACTTTCACAAACAGAGCAGGTCTACTTGTACACTTGATGCGTGGTCTTTGATCAGTGTGTCTAGAAAGGTAGTAAATTCAGGATTTGTATCTTTTGTACCGATGCAGCGTGCCAATTAATTTACACAGAGTAATAGAAAAGTGAGCACTTTAAAAGTGGGTTAAACAATATGATTTCTCACAATGATTACTTGCTTAAAACTTATGTTAAAACATCTGTGCTAACCTTCCTTTGCACATCAGTGAGGATCAGATACTCAGCAGAGAGGTCCAGACTGGCCTTGAGACTTGGCAGAGTCGATGAGTTGAACGGATCCGGGGAGAACCTTTGAGAGAAAAGTACTGTGAAATTAGTATCTTTGTATGTTGTCCTTAAACAAAAACAAATGTTTCAGTTTACATATCAACAACAGTCATCACCAAATGTCTTCAGTAAGAGAATAATTTTACTTTGGGACTAGTCTGAAAATCCCTTTTGTGGGCCTTCCTGGGAGACATTTTTTTGCTTTTACAGAGCATTACTATTAGACCAGGTTTGTACACCAAGGCCAACCAGCCAGCTACTGGTTTGGAATAATGTTTCCCTTAAGACCTGAGCTTTTTTTGGCCATGTCCTGGTTTCTTTCAGATGTACTGGAGGTGTGCTGAGGTACTGAGGGTGCAAGCAGAAATAAAAAAGATCTCACAGCTGTTCATGTTACATTTATTAACTATTCTTATAGATGCCTTCTGTCTTCATTCCACAAAGGCAATCCCATGCCACATTCATAAAAAAATATTTCAAATAATAGACACCTGATGGTTTGTAAACAGGTCCAGGAAACAGTGCACCACATCTTCAACTCCTGGTTTTGGTCGGCTCCAGTTATCAGAAATCGCCAGAAAGGAACCCTGTAATGAAAAGCAAAAGGGGCCAGAGTTGACCACGAGAAGAAGAAAGAGATAGAGATGAACTTACAAAAAAACCCCACTAAGACAGCCTGTGATAAATGTGCACTTTGAGTTTGTGTGTGCATACTCACTCGGGGTCCTGCCTCTTGTGGTTATCACAGAAAAGAAGACAGGAGAGAGGACGTCCTCCATGAGGCCGCAATTCATGAAGACATCTATTTTTAAGGAAAAATGCAAAAGTGAATAAAAAGACAGAGGTGAGAAAACCACATAGAAGAAAAGGAAAAAAACGATAAAGTTGTAAACCATTTAAGAATTAACTCATTGGTTTGCTTACCTGGGCTTGTCTTGCCCACCTTCTATGTATATCTGCCAGAACTTGATGTATCCATCATGGCTGGCTGTGGCTAACACGGTTCCATCTGGAGACAGCGCGCCTTCACTGACTCTCTGGACAAACCAAAATTAAACAATGTTCATAGTCAATAATGCAACAATTCTCAGGAAACCCGAGGCCTTAAGTAACTTAGTTCCAGGCATTTTATTGTACAAACCAAGACAATGAAATGTGTCATGTTTATTTCAAAGTTTGGCATATGAAAATGAAGTCCCACCTGGGTATGCCCCTTGACTGCGATGAGGCCCTCCTTTACTTCTGTGGCATCAACAGGCCAGCTGCTGTTGTTGGCTCTCAAGGCTTCCAGATCCCATACCTCAGCCTAGAAAAGAGGAAACACTAAAATTAGAGACGAAACATTCCTG
>VUQG01021447.1:18066-56053 GCA_015106755.1 Etia nguti | reverse complement strand
TTTGTGGGGGGGGGGGGGTTGGGGGGGGGGGGGGGGGGGGGGGGGGGGGGGGTGTATGGCATTTGTGTGTTCTTGGTGTCTAAGTTATCTGCACATTAGTTAATATCTATGTGATAGAAAATAAAAATAATAAAGACATAAATAAAATTAGTGTATAAAAAGGAAAAAAAAATACACATGTCAGCATGAATACTTGCGTGTTTGTGTGTGTGTGTGTGTGTGTGTATGTGCCGCTACCCCCTGAGGGTAACAACAGTTAACAGGACTAATCCTCTAGACCGTATAATGGCCACTAAGCTGTCTATTCACAAGTTCAGCTCCCCTGCTAACTCCTCCGATCAGGCACGAATACCCACACTCAGCTATTCACTTCCCTTTCCTTCGTTCTTTGTAAAACTTTCGGAAACTTTTTTTTTTCTTGTCTTGATCAGTACATCTTTTGATTCATATCACATAGTTAATCGCGTATTTAAGTATTTTTAAGTGGAAAATATCCTGCTGTAGTATCTCTCTTGGTTTCAGCTGTCTACAGCAGTTTAAAACATAATGTTTGTCTGTTTAAACAGTATCCAGAGATACACTATTATCCAAATATTATATAACTTACATTATTTACAGATTTATTTGACATATTACATGTTACTTATCTGTCACGCTACTCCCTCGTCTTTCTTAATCCCTCATTTCCTCCCTTCTTCTTGCCTCCTCTCCTCCATCTTCCCCTCCTCCCAGTCATTTGTAATGTGTGTGTGTGTGAGAGACTTCAATTAGTTTTTTGGAGAGGTTAACCCCACTGCTGTGAGTTTGTAGCGTCATTGTTGCTGTGTGCGAGGGACTGCAAGTTATGCAGAGAGGGACTCTGAAGCACCTTGTTTGCTTTCATTTGCAGATGGGGTGAGGCTTTGGAGTGGCAGTGGGTGGCTGTTAAGTGATGGGGGTCCAGGACACCTCCCATAAGTACTCACTCTGGAAACAGCGAGTGTCTCCTTGAGAGGCTTTGTCGATGCCTTTTACATTGCACCGAGCTCTCCCTGCTAAATCACCTGCTCACATCTTAACTTGTTGATTCTCTAACAGCAGGCTGTGATCTCTAAATGTATTATTTGTTTGTTAAAAATATATAAATGTATCTACAGTTATCTTTTTTGTGAGCTGTTGAAATGTAATTGTAGTGTCTGATGTCCAGGATGGACAGTGATCAAAAATTTAAGTTTGGATTATGACTCTTTTTTTGGTTTAAAATACAGAATAAATTGGTAATCATGCTGACATTTTCTGTCTATTCAAAGTTAAGAGGTTAAGATCCTCCCTTCAAGCTTATATGACTGTGTAAAAACTTTACAAAGCAAGAGCATCTTAAATTGAAATATTTTGTCACACAGTAATCTCTGGTTCTGTGCTTAAAGACAGTTAGGTTTAAGGGTTTAAAATACTTTGGAAGTAAGTTTATATTAACCAAAATGAATGAGAAACATTATTTAGGGTTAGGGGAAGCAGTTTGTCTTTTGTGGTTTGGTTGAAGATCTCATTCAATGTTAATTTCCATCATCAAGGGTTCCTGCACAAATACACTTTTTAGTTTCTATTACCCATTACCAGTCTTAGCCGTTCAAATATTTGGATAATTATTCAAATGTTACTGAATTTGCACTTACCTATGTCCATGGTGGTCATCAGAAGCACACAGTGCACATATTCTTAGTATCCCACCGGAAAAAAAAGATGTGGTTCTGCTGTCTAGCTCTCCTTGAATGTAATACGACATCATGTGTTCTGTAAATTTATTAAAAATATAGATTTTTCCAAACTTTTTTTTAATTGCCTGCAATACAAGATGGTAGATAGGGTTTTATAGAAAAACATTTCCCTTTAAGACCTTTTAAAGAGTTATAAACTTAGCTCTGCACTCTTCCACTTCAAACTCAGTTTCTACAATTATATTTTCTCCACTCTTGCATGCTTTTATTCACCTATAACTGCGTTTGTCGATATGTCCTCACCCTCCCTGCCTTTCAGTTTCTCCCATCTTCTATCACTGTTGGACTTGAACATATCTGGCTTAATTGACAAACTGAGATACTTTAAAGCATCTCGCATTCTCAAATTTTCAGTGTCGTGTAGTTTTACCCATATCTGGGGACAGAGTGCACTTCATGATGTGAGTAATAGGGCACCAAATGATACATATAAAACCCTGCTATATTTCTTATTAGTCTTATATTTTTCACTCAAAGGACGCTGCTGTGCCAAAACACACAGAGAGGTAACATTACACCTCAGATTAGCTGTGGGAGAGTTGCTATGGAAACCAAGGGTGAAAATGTGTTTGCTTTAGAGTTTTGAACAGCTGGTAAATGAAGTTAAAGTCAAATTCCTTCCTGAAACAGAATTAACGGAGCACAGAATACAAGACGGAGAGGATACGTAGAGGTCGAGTGCCAGTAAAACAGAAATACTTCGCTTTCTGAGCACTACTGCTGTACTGCCTTTACTCAACAGCTGTATTTGCTAGTAATAAGTTTCTAAAATATGATTCATTGACTTAAAAAATGACAGAATTAAATTGCTACATTAAAAGGTGGTCAGAACATGTAATTTTAAAGAAAGTTACCTCATTAAAGTTTAATGGTTTTTCCCAGCACATTTATCTTTCTGACAAACGTACAGCTCTCACCTGATGACCCAACAGTAACACATTAATACAATATCTACGAATCAACCACAATGTTAAAACTGCCTTTGTAATACTTTAACAGTCTGGATGGATACTTTGGCTCCTGTGGATCTGTTTGCTCGGCGCACACATTCTTGACTGCACTGAGATCTGTGAAGTTCGGAGGCCTGGTCAGTGCCTTGGCCTCTGAGCTGTTACCGCGCAGTTTCTGTGGTGCGGCAGGGCACACCGTCCTGCTAGTATTCCACATTCTTCCATAAATTAAGCTGATGGTGCTTTTCAAAGTTTAGGCCATATATTGTTGATACCAATATGCATTTAGCTTATACTACTAGCAATAACTACATTAGTAGTAACAAGTGGGAAACTGGAAGCAGATGTCAGTTTTTACTAACTCTGAATCTAAGTCTGACACATAACTGTGAGAGGAATGGGAGGATTTCATAGAAAAACTGTAATTTAAGAGTTTTCAGCCTTCAGTTAGACATACCCCTTACACTCTCCGTAATCATATGAAATGTGTGCTTCACTTCAGTTTTCACGTGGATTTTCTCCTCAAAATGAGTCACCGCTTGGGCCTCGAGAAAAAGGCTTGTTGACTGACAGATGGCATCTAGTGCGGAGAATTGAAGTCAAAGCTAGCACGGGGTATTTAAGACCCATTAGGGGTCTGTGAGAGCTTTACTTGGCGTACAATCAGTAGAGAAAAAGCCATATGCACTCACACACACACACACACACACACACACACACGGACACACACGGACATACACAGATGTTAATGGAGCATGAAGGCAAACAGAAGGCAAAAGAACGAGGAGGTGAAAGACGCTCAAGAGAAAAGACGTCTCCTCTTGACTGGTAATGCTGAAGGAATCCAACTGCAGGAAGGTTTTGAGAGAAATACAAGAAGGATATTTGAGGTGGATGAGAAAAAGGACGGGAAAAAAGCAGAGAGAAGGTGTGTGTGAGAAAAGTTAGATGTAGTTTTTATGAGAAGTTAAGAGAGATAACTATTCGTGGCTACTATTTTCCACAGACCACCTCCGTGTTAGGTAAAAGGAGATGGAGTAGATACAAGTCTCCTTATCCCTAGACTGCTTTGAATGCATGTTTGACATCTCAACCTGTGAAGATATAGTTTTTTCAAGACTTCCGTAGATTTTATTGTTCTCTTTCATTCTCCGGCATTGTTGATGGCTTTGTTTTCTTTTGCTGTGTCTCCCCCATGTCCATCTTCTTTCCTCCTCTTTGCTGGAAGTGAAACGAGGCGGAACGAGAGGATGTGGGACAGACAAGCATGAAATGGAGGCAGGGGCCTCTGAGGAGTGTGCGACTGGGCTGATGTCAGTGTGCATCTGTATTTTGCCCACATTTGCCGGTGACATGTGCATGTGAGGGATTGGACAAATATTTTCCTGTCCCGTCTTGTTGACATGTATATGCAAAAAGATGCAGTAAATATATCCATTTGCATCTTAATGTTTATCTTTACAAGAAACAACAAGGTGGTAAACAGCTTTTGAAACCTGAACCCATTCTTTCTGCTGTGTCATATCTGCCTGAACACGCACGCATACACACCAGCATGTTTACATCTCCACAGTGCCACCCTGATTTCCGGAGCAACAGCTTTGTCTACTTCACTGTAAGGGCGGCATGTTGTAACAAAAGCGGGACCAAAGAGAACGGAACAAATGTGATGCGGAACCACACAAAATGACTGTGACAGGCGAAGAAACAGGCGCACATACACTCTTTCAACTCTGCCCTAACTTTCTGCAACTGTTGGCCAAATCAAGCATAAGCTCACGTCATTTTTATCTTTAAATACAAACACTTTTGAGACACAGTGTAACTTATTTCTGATTTTTAACATACATTTTTAAAAATTCCCAGTTTTTCACATCGCAAAAAAAAGAAAAACCCCTAGTACCATCCATATGATGGACTTCAGTTGACACTCTAATCAATTTGTACACTATAATGAAACATCTATTTCCATAAGGAGAGACAAAGGAAGGGAACTTCTCCTGGAACCTGATCCCCTGCTAGTAAGGCATCTGTAAGTTCAAGAGGAGGAGGGGTAAACAACTTAATGATTTCTGGGCTCTATTTTAAAATGACAGCTTTTTAAATGTTCTGCATTCTTTACTGAGAACCTCAAACATACTTCCCGCTAAAGTGAACACCAACTAACCTGAACAGAAATGGTATATTTGTCAAGTAGGTGGATGAGGTAGCGAGGGCAAGACACTGGGTTATTTGAGATTCATTTTAAGCTCTCTGCAATCACAGACACATACTTTTCTCTCTTTGCGTGTGACTCATACCAATTAAGTTGCAAACCTTGGCTGCCACTGCATCCTCTCCAGATATCTCAATTAAAAAATCAGAAATTTGAGAACACAAAATAAGAGGGGGCATCAGGATGGAGAAACTGACGGATGGCGAGATGATGTTGGTCTGCAACGTGATCTCATGTGTTAGCTTCTGGCCGGAAGACAGCTGCAGTCTCACACATGCAATGCAGTTTAATGAAGAAAGACTGAACGTGCAAAAATGAGCTGGATTTGCTGTCAAAGAAGTGCAGTCCTACCAGGAAACAAGCAGTCTCAGGCAACAATGTGAAACCATTTATTTGGTGTGCAAAACCACATTAAAGTTTCATGACAAACAGGGCAGAGCTGTGTGATGTCAGGAGTTCACTGCTATTAGTGGGCTAATCCTGGCATTAAATCACCAGATTTTATTGAAGAAACTATACAATAATTTTCTAAATCAATTTTCTTCCTAGTCCTGCTTTGGTTTTTGCCATTTGTCATGTTTAATGTTGTGATTCGACTTTTCTTACTTCAGTCTTCATTACGTAGCCACAGCTTGATGAACATAAATCATGTACAACCATATTTATTCAAACATACATTAGGTCTAGGTTTGATATCTTTCTCTGCCTGTCTTTGCTCTTTGTTCTCCAATTATGAACAGATGTCAGCTGCTATGGTTGAGCTCTTAAATCACCACAAATCATCATGTCACCCACTTGTGAACAGACCTGCATATGCACACTGACACACACGCACGTGCTCATTAAAACTCAAAACCGCATTTTTATGCGCACATGCACCGAAAGCACGCCTAAAAGCAAGCATGCATGCACATACACACAACTCCAAGCCATTTCCTTCCTTCCTTTTTATGCGCAGTTTTCCAACTCTGTTCCAGACATGCTTTCATTGTCATCACATCTGGTTTGAGCTATAAATTTTCGATAATTCATTGTTCTAGTAAGAAAAAAAAAATCACAATATGAAAAGACAAAATTAAACAAAAGCGAATAAGGGAGACCAAAGAGAAGAAACTCCATGAAAAGACTGTGGGAGTACGAACGAGAAGCTTGCCTCGCCTTTTCAGATTTTTTGAAGGTCACTGTGGTTTGTAGAGCAGAAAAAAAAAAAAACTTTTTTGGTTTCACTTTACTGGTGGTCCAATAAATCTTCTCACAACGACGCATGAACATGCGCGCATACAAAAGTCCTCAAATAAACAACCACACACTCACACAAACACACGCACACATTTTACTTACAAACATTTTCCAACCTACACACAATAAAAGAACTAACCCTTCAAAGAATCTTCTAATTTCCCCACATCAACAAAAGCCTGCCTTCACAAAATGCCTCTCCATGCCTTCCAACCACTGAGGCGGAGTACAGTGGGTGTTTTACGGCAATCGAATGCTAAAACATCTGGGGAAAATAGGAAACTGTGAAAATATTGATACAAATTAAACGTGGTTGGAGGAAAATGAGCCAGCTGACTGGGGGAAGGAGGAATGAGCGCTGATATTGGGTGCTAATAAGAAAAAGGTGTTAAATGATACTCTTGGTTAGAAATTCAGAGGGAAATACAATAAGATGCAGGTGTGGGCTCATTAGTGTGAAACAGACCGGTCATAAGATAATTAACACAGGACCACACAGGTAAGGAGGGGAGATGAAAGCGAAGAGGAGGTGTGGTGGAAGCAAGGAAGCGAAACAGTGAGAGAACCCTCAGCAGAGCAGCCAAAGTACATCATATAAAGAAACAGGTAAAGGCCCACAGAGGAAGCTATTACAACAACTACGTCTCCATGCTCTGAGTATCCTTACCAATGTAAATCGATCGAGCTATGAAAACACTGTTTTCAGAGACTGCAAGCAGTGATCATTTTCTTTTGGTAATATACAAAAGTTACATTACCCTGCTTGGATTTTTAATTCATTACATGTACAGCACTATGCAAAACTCTCAAGCCATCCCTTGCTACTCTAATGAGCTTGAAAGTCAATATTTTGTATGACTGTCTACTTTTGCACAGTTCTGTATGTTAGCTTGCACATATTTGCAAATAAAAACTCTGAAATATTTTGCGAATTTAAGGAAACATTAAACACTTTAGGGACTGTCAGTTCCTGACCTGAAGTACTTCTATTTTTGGCATGAAGATTCCCTTTGGAAGTTAATTAGATCCTAAAAATAAAGCATCTGACTGCAAAGTCACAAGTAAATATCTGTATTTCTGTAGGTGTGTTCACTTATCTCAACATTTGTCCTCAACAGGTGGAGTTCACTCCGTTTTAAGTGAAGACTTCAACTCCAAAAGCCAAAGGGGCCTTGTAATCTAAGATGCTACATCTTAATGAAGGTCGTGGGACTTGAGAAATACTGTCAAAGATGCATAAAACTCTACAGTTTTAAATTTACATATGGGTGTTGATTTGCTTGTGCATTGCTTTACGTGGTTATTTTTCCTCAAAAATAAATGTTGTAAAAGAAAGGATCCTATTCTCAAGTTTTGATGTTGTAATTCACAGGATTGCTTCTCAGTACCACTGAGACTGACAAACACATAATATACATACATTTGCCCAATTAACTGTGCATAGCATGAATGTGTGTGTGCATATGTGAAGTGAGTGAAAGGGACAGGGAATGAGGGAGGGGAGAAGGGGGCAGCAGCTGCTTGCCTGGATGACCTCAGCGGCAGCTGTTGCCCCCCAACCCTTCCACCACCGCCCCCGCCCTCTGTATGCCAGCTTGCCTTTGAAGTTCAGGTCAAGACCGATGCAGCTTTGAATGCATATCGATAATGATTACAGGAGAATAACAGCATATTTTTGACTGGCAATATGCAAATTTATTGAAAACTGGGACTGAAACTGTATTGTTGACACTATAACTGAAATTCAAACCTGTCATTTCAATGATAACAAAACTGATAATAAAATCTATGCTGTATCTATAGGAAGAAAATCTTGGCATACTCATTAATAGATGAAACACTGCGTCATTAGGTTTTCTGCAAGTGTTATGTTATCTAAGATTTCAGCCTGGCTCCCGTTAACTTTGGTGCATTATTTAATTTCAATTTAAAGATACTTTTTGTCCTTTTAAAACACTGAATGAATGAATCTGCATCGGAGCATTTTACTCAAACCAGTCTTTGAAGTACCGATGCAGTACAGAGAGCACAGTTTTAGTCAGATTCTCTGGAACGCTATGCAGCCTTAATCACTCTGCTGGCATCCACTCTACTGACTGAAACCTGACACACACATACGCGCGCGCACGCGCACACACACACACAGACACACACAAAATCGGGTGGCATGTGCACAAACTCGTGGAATGAAGCACGAACACACACAGACGGGTGTGGAGGTTCACCGGCACACAGACCCAGACACACAAGCAGGCAAACACAGAGGCTTGCATGTGTAAATGTACGCTGACACACTGTCCTTCCAACAGGTATTTTGTTTACATGGATAAGAGTTGAGGGAAGTGGCTATCTGAGTCCAAGTACAAAAAATAAAATACACACTTGTATTTGAGCAGCAAGGTTGTCAGAGGAGTCATAGACTACTGCCTCCACATAACAGCTCACCCACCCAGACACTAACAACAATACAGCCTTCTGGGCACAGAGTTAAAGACTCATTTTATAGGAAAACGAAACACGGCACAACAATGTCTCCTTTATAGTGACATTTACATTGAGACACACACACAGACGAGGAATTTCCATGCCTCCGGACTAACTGTTTGCGTCGCCTGCGCTGGTGCATCTTAATTTTTACATTTACATGAAGCACAAAATGATTTATTTCGTGCTCAAACAGTTCTACTGATCAAACAGTTCAATATTGTTTGAAAAATATGAAGGAATACATAACTTTCCAGAGAGTTTACGTGTTCATGCAATTTATCCAAAGGTTCACATTGATGTCTCATGCACAAAACACTTACCTATCACAATAAGTGTGTAGTTGACGTTTACGCTGCCAAACCCATTGGTGGCCTTACAGATGTAAGTTCCTGCATCATCCATCTCCACTTCCTTAATACGCAGAGCGTGCTGTGACACCCTGAACCGTGTCCAGCCCCTGTGGATGTTGCGGCCATCTTTGGTCCACATGATGAGGGGAGGGGGGTCACCCTCCACGGGGCAGGGCAGCTTCACCGTGCGACCCAGACGTGCGCTCTGCCGATGGTTGACCCGCTCTGACACCCTGGGGGGACCTTGAGAGTAGAAGAAAAATGAAAACTTTACTACCAGTAGTAGCATCAGCAGTGAATTCAGCCTGGTCATGTAAGATATGTGAATGATTAGTATATTAGTGAATTGGGCACGAATGAAGAGTGTGCAAATTGATCTACGAGAAAATGGATCATTCTGACCCCTCCAAGGAAAAGACGAAATACTTTTCAATCAGGTTTGGCAAACTTATAAGTTAGATTATAACTTAAATGTAAAATACAATCCAATTATTCAAGTAAGTTCAAGAAGTACGTTTACTCCTTGGTAAATTTACAATATCTTAAAAGCATCCATTGGAAGCAAACACAAAGCCAAGTAGTACGTTTAATATCATTTGATATGCCACACTGACATGAAACCAGGCGTGACCTTGACCGCTCGGTAGCCGGTCTACTGTGAAACAGCACACTAGAAAAACAAAAGGGATTAAAGTAGCCTGATTGAATTGGAAAGGTGGGAGGAAATGATGGAGAGAAATGGAGGGGACAGAACAAAGAGAGAGAAGGAGAAACAGAGGAAGGAAAGAGGGAAGGTAAGAGGAGAAGCGAGGAGGAAATGAATAAGGGAATAAGGGAGTATGGAATTTAAGGGAGTAAGTCTGCGATGAGAAAGGGAATGAAATACGAGTGAATAGGACAGGCACACAAAGAAAGACAAACAGAAACACAGAGAGGTGGAAGCAGGAGTGGCGTGGGAGTTAAATAGGTTCTGAGCATCTCTGTTTGACCTTGCATTACTCCCTTTAGGTTAAAACAATACTTTCTAAATATAGCAATAAAAACACACAATAGGCCACCATGTAACAAACAATGTCCCAGCAAACAACAAAAGGCAATTGTAAGAAAATCCACCATTAAACAACCAACTTCAGGTCACGTCCTGTAGGTTAAACATGTGAAAGAAAGGACAAAGGGCGGTTCATGATAACAGTGCGCCTGACAGGCATTTATCAAATCGATGTGGCCAGATACAGTTCAAACATTTGAGGAGTGTTTAATTCATTGCCCCTTTTGATACTGCTTAAATATGTGCTTGTCAAAAAATGATTGGTTGGCTGTTGGGAACCTCTTCTTATGCTGTTTTTGGTTGGCTTGTGATTGTGTTAGAGGTTGTTAATTTTTTGTGCAAGGGAGAAAAGGAGTAGCCTGTTGTGTGTGTGTGGGGGGGGATTTCAGAGTGAAGAAGAAAAGGCAAAAAAGTGCAGAACAATGAAAGACTGACTAGTTTTATCACAACTTGCATTTCAGTTTTTCACTTCTGTGTGGCTGGCGTGACAAACAGGAGCGACGAGAGCCACAAACGATTATTAAGTGCGGGGCAATCCCAAAATTAAATTGGATTTTTGAAAATTAAGAAATTACATCATTGTCCAGCCTTGGATCATTGGCACGCATGACATGCATAAATCATATGACTGTATTTTTAGGCTGAGTGGCATTACACAATCTATATCTCTTCATTTTCTATTAAGTGCGCCAAGTGAAAACCATGAGATGTCACAAGCACTTTTATTAAAACACACTGATTGAAATAAACCACAAAAACATAGTTTCCTTACCCTGTTTCAAAATATACTCTCTCCCTGCTTGTTGCTGAAGTCTTTCCAGCTTTCAGTGGAAAGTGTTAAGACTAATAAACATGTCCATCTCCAGGAGGCCACATCTGTTTACTTGTCTCTTTTCTCATTGCCCACACCTAGAATGGATTCCATAAAAGCCAAATTCCCAATGAAGCTGTTCTCATTTATATTGATCTTTTTTTCAATCTCTGGGTACGATGAACCAGTGATTGAACAAAGATGACGTTGTCACTGTTATGTTCAGTCTGAATTCAGTCACTTTGGCGGTGAATGCCCGGCCATTTCCAAACCGCTACTCTGCACTGATCACAATTTTATAACCACTACAATCATCACACACAAAAGTTAATGCAACTCTTGTGCTGTGATATATTTTCAAATTTAATGGCTGCCCAGAGCGAAAGTTAAAACCAGCTTTTTTATGTCTATGTCAGCTGCCAGGCTGCCAGGGATGAATGTGCTGCTGCAACCTGCAGACAGAGGCGTGCCTGTGGTACAAAAGCAACACCTCGTGGGACTAAAAATGTTGCTATGTGTAGTTTGTTGCTAAGTGTAGTTTGGAGCACTGAGGAAGATGCATAAACGAGCTGGGCCTGGTTTACTCGCCGATTCTGAGGGTGGGGCCTTGCGCGTAGAGAGTGAGAGGAGATTATGGGTTATGGAATGCAACACCAGATTTGTTTAAATATATAAACAAAAAAAGCCTTAAAAAGGCTAAGCTGTAACTAGATTCATTCCTTCACTGTGCAGCTGCAGAAGTAGGAGATGAACAAGATGAAGCAAAAACCCTAAAGAGGTGAGAAGAGAGTTATAAAAATGGGGGAACCGTTACAGTAGTTTCTAGGTTGTGCTAACAAGGAGGGCTGTTATTTAAACATGGAAACAGGATGTGGACACAGTGATGGATGGATGGAAGTGAAATGTGTGAAAAAGCCATTAGTCATACAGGTATTCAGAGGAGCCTGCTCTCCTCCAAACTCATCATTCCTGGATAGGGGAATGTGTTCGTTCATCTGTATGGCTTTCTCATTAGGGGCCCAAGAGTTCACTCTTTCTCCTTTTCCTACCCTATAGGTCTATTCTTTTCTTTCCTGGTAATGTGGTTACATATCGCTGGTCTGCTTTTGTTATTTTCTTCTGATATATATATCTCTCTGAACACAAATAAAATCCGTTTTTTCTTTTCTTAGTGTATCTGAAATATTTTCCCATCTTTCTTTTTCTTGCACACATTTACCTCTAGTGATTGTTGGTATTACTGCCACATAATCCTAATTCTCCTTTGTGTTTATTTCTATCTTTTTTCTTCCTCTACGATCGTAATCTTATTCCCCTTAGCTCTAAACTACTCCACTACCAATCTTTTTTCTTGTCTTTAACCCCCTGTTCCTCTTACTACAACCTCCCGTCCTCTCATTTTCCCTGACATCACTCTTTTCCTTTCTGCCACTCCACTTTGCTCACTCTTTTCCTCTTTCAGCACACTCATTCACACCGTCCTCTTTGTTGACTGCAGACTCTTTTCTTTTTCTCCCTCTCCTGGCTTTTTCACATTTGCGTGTGCACACACATGCACACACACACACACACTTCCTCAATTTCTTCCCCAGGGGATCACAGGAACAGGACCTCTATCCAAACCTCTCAACTTTTGACAGTTAACCTCTTCTACATCTTCCTCCTCTACCTCTAAATTTTCTTCCTTCCCACTCTCTCTCTCTCCCCAGTGATGGGAACACACGAACAGCAGCCTCTTTTCCTCCTCCTCCTCCTCCCCTGCTCCCAGGTCTATGACCAAAGAAAAGTCTTTTTAAATCTGTCTCTCGGGGGTGAAACTAAAGCGAGTAAAAAAAAATAATCTTTCCTTCTCTTTCACGACACGCAGGTCAGACTGTGTATGTACTTCTGCACACGAGGCTCCTATTGAGTAAATGGTGAATACGCAGCTGAAAGTAGGTTTACATAAAACAATATAAAACATAAAGTTCAACAGGAAGAAAAGCATGTGAATTTAAATAAATATACTGCATATTTGTCTTGAATTGCGACACCAAAGAATGCTAACTGGGGTCAAGAGTCAATAACCATCCAGTCCAAGTCCAGTCAGTCGAATAACACTGGAGGTGTGGGTTAGAGATGTGTTGATTTACAAAAAACACAAATTTACTTCACATTGACAAGAAACATCTGCTAAATTGAACCATGGCTCATAAAAAAGAGATCCTGGAAGACTTCGACAAGAAACATTTGCTTTGCATAAAGTAACTTTAATGGATGGTAGATATTTATCACTTCACAGTTAGACAAACTGTCTATGAATGCAGAATTTAGTAATGAGTCATCTGTGATGTGCACAAAGAATTTATCTTAAATGAACGCACACTTTTAATGAGATAGAAAAGCAGCTATTTTCCAATCAAAAAAAACTTCACTACACACCTGATGTTTACACTGACTGATGTAAACACAAAGTGTAAAGGATTCCTGCACACTGACACCATCCTAATGAAAAAATACTGAACAGGAAGCATCATCATTTGGGAATGCATTGTTGCCTTTGGGTCAGAAACGCTTTAAAAAAAATCAGCTTTATCAAGGTATTTTATAGCATTAGGTCAGGGTGGTTGTCTGCCAGCTGAAGCCCAGTATAGTTGAGTAAAGCAGTTGGATAGTAAGCCTAAATATTGATGTAAATTGGAAACAGACAGACTTTACTTTTAATCAGTCACCAACATTGTAGACAGGCCAGTCAGAGCGGTGACTAGAAAGCAAGATGCTCGATGTGGACGAGGCTATGTGTATGTTGAAAAGTGGCGCAGATTAGGGAACCGAATAACAGCGGAGTTCAACACAAACTGGAAAAACACTAAAAACATAAAACACTGCATAAGAAGCACAGATGGAGGCTGCATTGTTTTTAACACCTAGTTTTTGTTTGTTATAACTTTGCTCTTCTCGCTGCTGGCTGGTGGACCAACAACAGCATAAGCATGACCAGCACACAGACTGGTTGTTTGTGACACTGCCCCCTGGTGACAGTAAACATATAGATTATAGTCTGCAAAGTTATCCGTAGGCTGTCTGTAGGACCACGGCTGAACAACTATGGAGCCTGAACTTAAGGTCACTGACTCATTTGTCATTTAGATGAAGACTGGACCACAGTTTACATCCAATCACTGTAGAAGACCAGGTCATACTCACAGATCCCATTCACAAACTTTTTCTTGATATTGTATATAGTCAATTACAGTAATTATGAATTTCTGTGTGCTTGAGCATTACTGTCTTATCTTTTTGGGTAGTTGGCATCTTTGAGAAAATTGCAGGGCTTTAAAATGGGCTTCTCTTGCCCACAACTGACTTCCCACAATAATTTAAAGCTCCTTGAGGATAGTTTGTCTGTGCCCACATATGCATAAACAAATGCTCACCCCCTCTCTGTCTGCCCTATGGTTATGCAGTAGGGAGTTTGTAGATAGACTGAATGTGCACGTTGGGTATTCTGCAGCTTAACTACAGGAAAATATAGCCCATGTCAGACACATGCTATTCCTACAGGGACAGAAGCTTCCTGCTCAGAGCTGCACGATCTCTGAATGGACCGATGGAGAAAGTCTGAAGGCCAAATAAAGAAGAAATTAGTTCATACTGTACATTCTGTTCTTTCAGCAGTTACTCCCAAAACAACTGCAAATGCGAAGCTCAAGTTCCAACCTGGATGATGAATTAGGCTGTATTTGGAGCAAACACAGACTTTCATGCACATTAGCTTCATCACTTTTAGCTTTTACTTCTCCAGATAAAATCAGTAAATTTATCCTGGATTTATTTTATGTAAGTTTACACTATCAACAGAATTCCTGGGCAGATTCGGCTGTTTAGACAGACTATAGCAGTACAATCATCAGTTTTTTAGTAAATCCTAAACTATCCTCACCAAAAGATGACCTTATATTCATACAATATGAGGAATATTAGTTACTGTACTGTAGTTACTGTAAATAAATACTTAGAGTAGTACCTTAATATGCTACAAGTATTTATTTTTTTTAGCAGAAGCTATGTCACGAATAAACTCTCTTTCACCAACTACACCCAGTTATCCAATACCATACGTACTATGGCACTACACTGACTCATTTGAATTCAATTCAAATGACTCCAAATCACTACAACGGTCACCTCAAGGAGCTTTATATTGTAAGGAAGGCCCTACAACAATACATACAGAGAAAAACCCAACAATCATATGACCCCCCCCATGAGCAAGCACTTTGGCGACAGCGGGAAGGAAAAACTCCCTTTTAACAGGAAGAAACCTCCAGCAGAACCAGGCTCAGGGAGGGGTGGCCATCTGCCCCTTAAGTTGGGGTGAGAGAAGGAAGACAGGTTAAAAGACACACTGTGAGTTATTAATTCAACAGTATCTTACGTTAATACACCAAATCTCTGACTGTCTGTCCAAGCTGGGCATAAAGTTAAAACTGAGGCTTTCATCTAAGACTGAGGTTCTCATCTATAATACATATTATGACACCATCATGTTGCCTAGCCAGCATCGACCAATGGGCTAAAATTACACATTTTATGTGCATTTATGCGCGTATAACACCTTTGAAAAGCATCATATGACTTTAATTTCATGACAATGACATGTAATTTAGCTCCACAAAACTTATATTATGCATGATATATTATGACACCATCACACTGCCTTGTGACCACATTTAAATTATATACGAGAGCAAGTTCTGAGCATTGAAAGGATCCCACAAAATGGGCTCAGTCTAACTAGGTCGGTATAATCGTCTTGTACGTTTGTCTTGTAGTTCTTGTCTGACTAGTTAGGCCTGATGTAACCAGCCGTGCCCCACAGGAGGTCGAGTAAACTCACCTGGTTTGGCCCCATGTTCATTATTCTACAGTCGCCCTAAAATTGGACACTTATTAGCAAAATTAATGCAAATTGCATCAGTTGTTACACTCAAGTACAAACAGACTGTTTTTCTGGCCCTGAGCGCCAAATACTACAAATACACGTTTGTATTTTCTCACGCTAACATTTTCTGATATGACACAGTGACAAATTAACTCACAGTTTTAATGTGTTTTGTCTGGTTCTCTATTTTGCATTCTCAGAAATTCTGTGATGATTGCCAGCGCTGTGCTGTTTATTCAAATCAGACTCACGAATGCGTTTCACACAAAAAATTTTAAATATCACGAATTTTATTAGAAGGATAAAAATAATATCTATGGCATAACTAGCATGGCAAAATAAGAGCTGTATAATATCATCAGAAGTAGGGGAGCTGCGTTCAAACATGAATTTTTTTTTTAAGTGCAGAAAAAAAACTTGCTAATTTGGTCATTTTTTGTTGTGTTGTATATTTTGGCAGAACGTGATTGCAGGGGCTGAACCTTTATGTTTTTGATTGAGAGTTCTGGTCTTTTATTGCCCCTAATGTTCCAATGGTCTTTGAGTCAGATGGGTTTGCAGAGTCCAACACAACGTTGTTGTTGGCAGGCAAGCGAGACTGGGGCGAGAGGGGAGAGCCGAGGAATGCTTTTCATGGAGAGCTCTTGACAGCGGGACACAGCGCTGATGTACCGATCAAGGTAGAGGTGTGTGAGCATGTGTGTATGCTGTAAAATATTGTGTGTCTCAAAAGTTTGGAACGCTGCAACACAAACGAATCCTCAGGAACTCATTGTTATTACCAGGTATGTTTGAAAAGTAACATTTACGTCTTTATTTCTGCCTTGTACTGTAATAAAACTTAAGATTTTATAAAACAAACCCTAGGTGTACTTTCCTGCAGTACGCTTCAGTGACAATTTGTCTGTTCTCAGGCTTAAATTACACCAATACTCACAAGTCTGCTATTTATGCCCTTGATGAAACCCTGTTATCCCTCGCTGTTATTGTTTTGCATCTGAGTACTCTTTATAAGCCTGAATTCCATTATCACATCCATACTCTAAAAACTGATTATAACCAGCAGGACTTCTTTTTGCGTAAGGCCACATTTAGCCATTCAGGCAGCTTATATGACAGAATTAACTCACAAAAAACTGAAATCTCACTTATCATCTTTCCTCCTCTTCCTTCTTTTTCACTGACACAAACGCACAAACAGAAAATATGTTGATCTTATGTTACTTGAGGCAGAAAATGCAGAGTACAAAGTGTACAATAATTTGTGTATTTCACGTGCTTTCTCACAGAGACGGACACACAGACACTTTCTTCTTGTTCTGACCCATTCACTTCCACTCCATCAACAGGTCAGCTGCTGCTTGTTACTCCCTCCTGACAGTTAACTCTGCGCCTGAGGCTGGTACAACACTGCGGGCTGCATGACACACATACAGTCACACACTTTACATAAACCAAAAGCATACACTTGTCTCTCTCTCGCTCTCTCACGCACACACACAAAAGAAAAACACACAGCGGACAGAAAAACTTTGAGGAATCTGCTGAGTGGTTTGTTCAGCAACTTGATCCCCTCCGCGACTCACACCATCGGTTCTCCAGCACGCGCACGCACACACACACACACACACACACACACACACACACACACACACACACACACACACACACACACACACACACACACACACACTTGAACTAATGTCTGGCTGCAGGCTGCACAGTCTGTGCCTGGTTGAAAAGAAATTAACTGGTCAATAATCTGTATTTGTTCTCTAAAGGCCATTTTAGATAAATGTACAAAAAGCCAAGTGTTTTAATGCCATTGTGAAGCTCATTATGCATTCTTGGCAGGAGTGCTCACTGAGAACATGTCTGATGTCTGGTATGGTAAAGTTTTCTTCTCACTGCTTTGCTCTGCTGCTTTGAGCTTTTGCTCTTTTGCTTCTAAAAGATAAGTAGAAAATAAGCACAAAATAGAAACGGAAATTTTAGTAATTGGCTCTTTAGGAAAAACAGTCAAACATCTCTGCTGTCACCTCCTGTGGAAATTTACACTACACTGCAAAAAAAAAAGAAAAACCCCACGGGGTGATATATTTCATGTCCGTCTGTGGGGGAACTGAAAAGATGTAACCAATCGCCCCAATTTTCAACAGAAGATAAAATCTCTGTTATGCTCCAGTGCTCGTTCAGACTTTTCTTTGGCTAATTCCAAATAAGTTCCAAATAAGTTCCAAATAAGAACAACGAACACTTTTTTGAACGTGCTAATGAGAATTTAATATCAGCTGAGTCCGTTTTATCGAGCCGGCTTCAGAGGCACGTTGCTAAAATCCCATTTCTGTGATATCACTATTAAGCAGTGACTCACCCAGGCAGTCTTTTCATTTCAGTGCTATTCCGAGTGTGGGGATCTGTAAGGCTTTAAAAGATATTGATCTAAAAAAGTCACCTAGCCCTGACAGCTTGGAACCCAATCTTTTAAAGGTTGCCGTCGTTTATATTGCCGAATGAACCCCTAGTATTTTTAACCAGGCATCAAACCAATTTCTTTTCCAAACAGACGGGAGCTGCCTCCGTGATCCTCCGATTATTAAAGAAACCCATCACATCACAGAAAAATTTCCCACATTTCCAATCCCTGATGGGATTATCAAAGGCAGAATTAATTTGTAGTTTAAAGCGGAGTGAAAATGAGTTTATAATTTAGCACCAAACCTGGGGGGGGTGCCACTTTTTAATGGCAGCAACATATTTCACTGCTTTGTTTGGATATGCATATTTTGCAGTATTTGTTTTGTTCAGTGACTTTAATTTTATAGATGGGTTTAGTAGCTTTCCTGTAAGTAATTACATAGAAAGTTAGACATTAAGCTTTATGGATAAAACCGAGATCTGACAAGCTTGTTCTGTTTTTATTGTCAGTGTTTAAGGATCAGGAAGAACATGTCATTTTTAAGCATAAGCAGGTATTCTCTTTTAGACCTTGGACAATGTTAAAGGGCAAGGACTCAGCTGAAAGAGTGTTGACATAAGTCTCTGCTTTTTAGCTGCATTTTTTTGCTACATATGGATTTGTTGGGGAAGAAAAAACACAAATGTGCCGGATAATGTTTGAACAGGACAAAAATCAATGACTAGTGCACACACACTAAAAACTACCCATTTTTCCCCAGGGAAACGAATCTGAGCAAATAGTGCTACCTGGAGCCGTGCTCCTTCAATTTCATCACGTGTCGTTGCTTGATCTTCTCCACTGTATACTCTCTAAAGAGGCAAATGATTGGAAAAAAAAATGCATCTGAAAAGCCATTTTCTCTGCTGAGCATCTCTGAGATATCAACAGACAAATGCTGAAGAGGCGAGACTGGTTAAAAGCGAAAATGAGAGAGGATTGGTGCTGAGGGACAGACGGAGCGACAGAGTAAGGAAAAATGATGGTTTGGAATAAAGACGGGAATTGATAAAAGCAGAGGAAACGTATTAGGTGAGAGGCCGAGAGCCTTTTATTGTTCTCTGATGCTGTGCATAAATGCCATCATCAACAAATAGAGTGCTTTTAAATTGGCTTGACTTGAAAGTGCGTAGTAGAGAAAGGAGGAGAAAAAAAAGAGAGAAAAATAAAGGTGGTCTCCTGAGGAGTGAATGACGCACAGAGATGACTGGGACCAGAGTGACAGGGCAGCAAATAGACATCTCTCACCTTATCTCAACTTTACTTTACTCAACTTTACTAAAAATACATAAATAAATAAACTTTGCTGACCAAGTGTTAGACTTTACGCCAAAGGGTGCTCACTGCTATTGATAAATGATGCTTTTGTTTAAAACTGAAGGATATTTTATGGTTATTTGTCATAACTGATAGTGTGAAAAGTGATTAAAAACATCATCTATTACTTTGAATATTATGAATACATGCATAGACATTTAGTATATGATCAGCTCTAAATTAAGACCAAGGCTGAGGTATCCGTAAAGAGCGTCAGCGTGTACAATGTCTTTAGGGACAACACGTTTTCAAGTGTTTTGCAGTGAATAACAGACCTTAACTAACGCCTGTTATCAAGAAGCAATGGAGCCAACAGAAGTGCAGTTCCTTCATGGGCCATTGAGGCTGGGTTCAAAACTCCCAAATTAAAAAAAGAAAGAAAGAAATGGTTTTAGTCTCTAAAGCTAATTTTCACTTTCTGGACATGACTTTCATTTTATTTAACTCAACAATTCAAATTGTACAAAGGCCTACTTTTATGTATCCTCAGGAGCGTCTCAGGTTTGTGTAATTTAATTTCTTTCAGCATTCAGTTACACTGTGAGAAACTGAGCCAGCTATCCACTTTTAAAGTGAATAACAGATAGACCTTGTTGTTAGCCAAACTAGCTAGGTTATGTTCTGCACTACCCTGTAATCCAAATATTGTCTGCTTTGAATAAAAAAAACACAATAAAAAACATGCTATTCTTGACTTTCTTTACTTTGACTTGAGCCATTTATGGGATGGATAGACTATATTATTGGGCAAGTAGTAGTGGTAGTCAGAGACATGTAGACATAGTTATCATATTTTTGACAATTTGATAACAACTCACAATCACAATATAGGTCCTAATAAATAGGTTATTTAATAGGACTTTGATGTAAATGAAGTCAGAGACTTCAAAAGTTCCTGGCTTAACTTTTCACAGTATTATTGCATCTGCACAGCTGGAATACAGATGTGCCATGGCACACGGATGGATCCACCTAACAAAATCAGTGAAGCAGGCATAGTTTAAAAGATGGATATAGCTTCCAGGTCTGAAAAGTGAAACCAGCGCAAGAGTGTCTTAAACTTGCTTTATCTGAAGGCCTCCAGATGGCGATAGCTGTGGCTGTAAAAAAGTTCATCCATCCATCTTCTTCCAGTTATCCAGTTACGGGTCACAGGGATGTTAGAGCCTATCCCAGCTCTCAGAGGGCAAGAAGCAGGGTACACCCTGGACAGGTCGCCAACCTGTTGCAGAGCTAACTACATAGAAACATCTACAGTAAGTTTAGAACTGGTAACTAACTTAACCCCATGCAAACTCCAACCAGAAAGGTCCAACACTGGATTCAAACCCAGGACCATCTTGTGGTGAAGGCAACAGTGCTAACAACTGGACCTAATTTGATAGAAGAGCTTGGTCACTTGTTTTGGCTGATAATTATGTCTATTTTATAAATCTTGGTGACAGGATGTTCCAAAATGGAGGATTATTTTTCAGTCAAACTTTTCGTCACATCCATGTTTTTTTTTTTTTTTTAATTTAGATGCTGACGGTGGAAATGCTCGTGTTGAAGCTTCAAAACAGGACTTCACTAACCAGTGAAAAAAGTTTTGGTAGCTACATCCATCTTTTATTGTCTATCGGAGCGGGACACGACAGGTTAATCTGAGCAGAATAAGGCTTGCTCAGAAATTGTCCAGCATCTCTTTTTTGCCTGAGTGAGTGCAGGATTTAAAGGCAGCACAAAGCTTTTCAAAGGCTCAGTAGATTTGTGATGGTATGTCCTGACACTCACTGCAGGGCCTGTCACATCCTGTATTATACTGTATGCTAAATGTGGTGCAACAGGAGCATACATTGAATAAATTCATAAAATGGGTGATCTCACGCATCCAGTATGTTTTACAACAGTATCTGACCTATCTAATGCTGCCTAACACAAGCTAAAATTAGCAGTATTTGCTAATGTAAGCTAACGCTATAAGCTATAATATTATTAGAGTGGATGGGATCAAGCAAAGCTCACTCAAGGATGGAAACGGAAATTTGTACCAACTTAGTACAACCTGTTATTCCTCATTGGGCTCCTGTCCTCAAAATGTAATAGTAGTTTGCTTTAGCTTAGCTGGCTCCTTCATCTCCTTCATCTTCTGCTGGCAAGGTTTGACCATTACAAAGCCATTTAAGCCTCTTTGGAAATCAGGTAAAATGAAAAGGGTCAACATTATACTGAGGAGAGTACACAATATACCCAGAGCCACTGCACTTCCACCAATGTGATAGTAGAGCTGCGGTGGTGACAGTCTGAGGAAATTGTATGAATCATATTTTGAGGAAGAGTCTCTTGACAGCTCTGCAGCAACTTGGGCTTAGACACAGCAGAAGCAGATTTACTACGACAAACACACTCAATGTGGCTTCCACATGACAAAGAAGGCTCTTCAATGTAGATAAAGTCAGTTTACAGTGCCAAGACACCTAGCGAATGAAAATAAGCCTATGGCCGTCAAAGTAATATCAGTCCACAGCAAAAAACCTTTCCACATAACTTGACTTGAATCAGCCAGTTTGATTGTTCATTATATGCTGGTTTAAGCTGAATTGCCATATCTGATCTTAAGTAACAAAATAGGAAAAAAAATGCCTTCACTACTGAAACTTTATTTTAGTCTATCTCATTAAAAGTAGTTTAAGGTGGAACAATCTACAGCAGTTGTATAAATCTGTGTATATGTGCTGTGTGCACAACATTTTCACTTAGAGGCAGAATGTATTCTGTGATTTGTGTTTTCCTCATCACATAATAAGATGTCATCCAAAGGAAATAAAATATATAAAGAAACTGTCAGTAATACACAATGTTGGAAGAATAAACTATGTTAGTGGTCATTACTGAAATGTCATTGCAAATTGCTGATCTGCTCCTTCAAAAGTTACTTTAACTATAATCAGCTTGAAATTATGTAGGTTATAATGGACTTAAAAGGTGAGAAGTTTTAAAGGTAAAAGAGAGAAAAAGATTTTTTTAAAAATCTATAAAACCTTTAAAACATTTCTGCATATCAGGTTCAATGTTAAAACTACGGCTGAATAAGAGTGAGATGCTGAGGGCGTACACCGTAGAAAATTCTAAGCAACAATAGCAATCAAATTAATGATCAAGGTAATAGCCGTGCTGCTCACAGCGTGAAAAAATGTAATTTTACTGTTTGAAAAATGTGAACCTGAAACGTTTAGCTTCCTGTTTTTCTTGTTCTTAGCTGACAGCTGCTGCTGTAGCCAATCTAGGCATGCTGCGTGTTCAAAGATGCTCTTCTGCATACCTTGGTTGTAACATTGTTCTATTAGCTCAAATCAGTCTGGCTATTTCACCTTGTTCACTCGATATTTTCTCTTTTTACACTAACGACTGTTGTGTGGGTAGATCCCAGTATATCAGCAGTTTCTGAAATATTGATATATATAACCTTAAGTCACTTAAATCACCTTTGTTGCTTAATTTTTATGCTTATTGTGAACTTTAGCAGGTTGTCTCGACTATGTCTACATGCCTAAATGCAAATGAGTTGCTGCCATGTGATTGGCTGATTGGATAGTTGCGTTAACAAACAGTCAAACCAATGTGCCTAATAAAGTGCCCGGTGAGTGTATATCTACAGTCACTTCCTCGCTCTTGACACTTTCTTACGGTTTGTTTCAAGTCACTCGTGCTGATGCTAATTTGCTGGTGAAAGAAAAAGGCGAGAGAGTCAGCGAGGGGAAGGATTTTACTCCTGCGCTGCCTCCCAGAGGGCAGGACAGCTGCTACCTCTGCACCAGATGTGGGGTTTTCAGCGTCAAAGTATTGAAACATTGCACACACACAGAAATACACATGTCCAAACACGCGCCGTGCTGTTTTATACGTCTGAAAGCAAAGTAACGCTGCTGAAACACGCACAGAGGGTAAAAGACGCCACAGAAGCAGGCACTAGTTTTTTCCTCTTGTCATCTTCTCTTTCATAAAAACAATGAGGCTGTCTTTGTTCTAACAGTCCAATCACAACTTCAAAATCACAAGTGCGAATCACAAGGTCAAATCCACAAGGACAGTGGTGAATAAAAACAAAACCTGTAAAAAAGGTGCTGCAAAAGGTCCAAATTAAGTTATATTATTACAGTCTAAAATAAAATACAACAATAAAAAATACTATTTTTCATCACTTACAGTTATTTTTATCATCTAAAGATCAACACCTCACATCCCAGTTCCCCGAGCGTCTAGACATCCCGTCTTGTTGTGCCCATCATCCCACCATATGAGCTGTGCAAGGCACAAAAGAAACAAACGGCAGAAGTGCATTTCAAGGTCAAAAAAATGACAAAATGTTTTAGTGCGGGGTACAAGTCTGAAGCACCGCCACCTCCCCACTCTCTAAATCTTCTTTTTAAACACACACACATTTGAGAATGACGCCGCTTTGAGACTCCCCAAGGACGAAGAAAAATCCAGAAATGTTCAAACTTTCGGAACTTTCGGAACAAAAAGTCGACCCATACACCCACACACAGTCAGTCCATTTTCCCCTCACACCCGTCCTCTCAGCATATATGAGCGGTATCTCAGGCTGGATACATGCTGTGTGTGTCTGTGTGCGTCTGTGTGCGTGTGGGCGGGCACATGATCTTTGACATTAGGCACTGAAAAGAATCCCATCATGAAAAAGTGCTCGCTATAACGAGAAAAAAGCCGAATGGCAGAAACCTCCACATGCACACCCACACAGGACAGACACACACACACACTGAGTACACACACAAGCACGAGGAGTGATAACTAGATAGCGACAGAAAGAGACAGAGATAGAAAATCATGTTTAGAGAGAGTGCCTCAGGCTGAGGATCAAGCAAACAGGCTCTGTGTTATTTGTGGTGCTGTATTATGTAGAGCAGTGCATTACAGGGCTGCGGTTCAATTATTGAACAACACTTTTCATCACAGCTGAATTATATGTAATTGTTTTTGGTGAGCCTCAGTAATACACTGTATCTAGCAAACGCTCTACTTTTTTCCAAGCACACACATGCTGTACATGTAGTCATGAGATTCCTTTTAAGTGTGCCTTTATTGGTGACCTTTATAAAGGAGTAATAGAAAGTAGGGCGGCACAATTACAGCCTAAATGATTATCACATCAATATTAAGATCATGACCACTTGTGACAATTATTCATTGATTTTAGTGACAAGAACTGTATTGTTGCACTGTCATATAAACAGAAACACTGCTTCCACATCTTCCGTGGATTAAAATAAAATTCTTCTTCTCTTTTTCACCCAAATTCAGTTAATCTCTTAAAAGAAAATTAAAAATATGAAAAAAACAAACCTTAAATTAAATAAACAATGTTACTGCTTTCACTTTCTATATCCCTGCTAATTAAAACATCTTTGCAGAGAAATGATGTGTTTAGTGACCTGACCTGAGTGCATCTCCGAGAAGCAAAACATCTCATCTTTCACTCCATTCACCAAACCTGCATGACGGAAATTGATAAGGTACTTGAGCATTGTGCGATCTCTCTTCATTAACCCTCCGATGCTTTGCACACAATCGCATGAGGGGATAACATATCTTTTCTCCAGTAAGTTGACCATTTCTCGGAAGTTGTCCTTCCTCGCTGTGTTTATTGGCCAAATGGAATACAACTGCGATGGTGATTTGAGTGCCTCTTCGTGAGCTGGCATGCCGTACAGCCTCACTTTAACCAATGTCTGTGTTGATGTTGAACGATTCACGTTAGCAATCAGTGCACTGTTTTTCTAGGCCTTCATGCATTAATTATAGAGCAGTTTGTGGGTGGTTTCAGGCGGCTCAATACATTTGTTGTATTGCTTTGTATAGGATTTGTTTTTAGCTGACATCACTTGCTCTAAATCTGAAGTATTTCTAAAAAATTGATGATTTTTTTTGCTTTGAGGGACAAGCTCTTTGCCTTTTGCAGAGCCAAACATTTGAATGTCTTTGTCGTGTCTTTCAATGTAAAGTCACTCATCCAGACTAGTCCAGAAAGTTCACGCTGGACGGTGCAGGAAACAGCTGTGACTGGCTCATGCAGGCACGTGGTCAGGCATCGATTTTGATTTTGCTTTGGTAGCAAAATCAAAAAATGCATTTTCATTATCGCTCAATCATTTGCATGAAATTGTGCAAAGCCAAAAGCATGATTGAGATTGAAATTGGATTAATTGTGCAGCCCTAGTAGAAAATATACTAAATGGAAAGATAACACTGGTGTGTGATGGGCAAAATCCAAGACAGGAAAGCTCAGCAGCAGGTGACTCAAACCACTCAGAATATCACCGTCACTCATGTACCGAGCATCAGTGGTGTCAGTGAGGTGTTTGCACAGAGCCCAAAGGGTACAAAAAGACAACATTCACACCAGCCTGTTCACCCTGCTGCCATCTGGCAAGCGACACAGAAGTATCCGATGCTGTCCCACCTCTCCTCAGGCCGTGAGACTACTGAGTTCATCCCCGGCACTTCACTTCAAATAATAGCTTTATTTTATGGAATTATAATTTATTCATCACTTCATATGTTTGTTAGGATTGAGGGACTTTATCTGAATTCGTCTAGTGATGCATACTGATCTTTGCAATAATTCTTAAGTCTTGATGACGAACAGCACATTTTTGAATAAATCTTCTCTCTTGACAAATTTAAATTGCTATTAATTTCTGGAGAAGAAGAAAAGAAAATCACTGTCAGGCTTTATCCGAGGCTGTGACTCTCTCTCTCTCACCACACCCCGCTGAACAGAGGATGCCGGAGGAATGAAAATATTCTTCCCACCGTGGACGATTATTAAACACCAACGTCCATTATTCTGGTCTGTAGCGGCCCTACAATTTCTTTTTCCTGCCTAGAATAACACATCTTCACTTCCCATCGCCCCCACATCGACACGTCTATGTGACAGTTGCCACGGTGATAAACGGCACTGAGGAAGCACAATAATCTGATGGAAAAACAGTTAAGGACATCACAATGCACTTCATTCATTCTCCTCTCTGTCTTTTCATCACCCCGTCCATCGGTCTCACTTTCTCCATATGTCTGCTTTTTCTTTCTTTCTGCTCCTCTCTGTGCTTCGATGTCTTTTTGTTTCAGCCTCTCTGCCTTTATCGCCCACTCATTTTGTTTCTTCTCTGACTTGCCCAGATGCCCGTGTCCATGATGTCAATGGTAATGACACAGTATCGGTGTGTTTTTGTCCATGTGCATGTGTCTGTGTGTCTGTTAAATGGCAAAGCTATTTTTATGGTTTCTACGATATGGCTGAAAGGGCCTGAAGGCTAATGAAGAGACCGCATGGTGGTTCTGCTCGTTAGAAGGGGACCACCACTGAGTGTGTGTGAGTGTGTGTGTGTGCTATAAATTGGTACTGGTCCATGGGGGTCAGGTCATGATGACACTAACTAAAATGTAACACATTACATACACACTGACTCACCCAATGAGAAAATATAAAAGGAGAGGTGCTGAAATCAGTCGAGCGGAGGCTTCAATTTGAATCATATTGTTGAAACGATGTAATCAGTATGCTTTGAAAGGGCCTGTAGGATATTTAAGTACTTATTGTTACTAGGGATATCACCAGAAACAATACTTGTAGTAATTTTCAATACCAAAACAAACTGAAAGTTTGCCTCCTCCAGCTGACAAACAAGCCCCTCCCCTCACTAGCAGCTGAACAGACACTATTGTAAAAGTATTCACCCACCCATCCAAATGGTAAATGGTAAACAAACATGTTCTTATATGGCGCTTTTCGACTCTACTTGAGCACTTTATACAAGATGTCTCATTACCCATTCACACCCCAGACGTCCAAACTTAAAAGGAACTGTTAATGCATTCTGGACAATTTCATGCTCCCAACTTTGTGGGAGCAGTTTGGGGATGGTTCCTCCTTGCTGCAGCATGACTACACACCAGTGCACAAAGCAAGGTCCATAAAGACATAGATGAGCGAGTTTGGTGTTGAATAACTTGACTGGCCTGACATAAATATTTAGACACAGTACCAACAAAGTCGCACATGTGACCTGGGTGATGCAGGCAACTTGATAAATGGGCATGGGAACCAGCAACCGTTTTCTTTTCATCTTCTCGCCTTTAAGCCCGGCCCATATTTGTTGTTAGCGTTAGCTAGCATCAGTCCTTACTAACTATGCCAGTAGCCTTGCAACCTTCGGTTGGAGCAACATTTTGTCTTCCAGAGGCTGCAGTAGTACTTGTTGGCACTCGTCGACACCTTTTGACATAAGTTTGGGGAGAATGTTTGACCAGGTAATAGCCCAATTTTTTCCCCAGTGCTTCGTGCTTAGTGTCTTCGCTAAATTCTTGGTGAGGGATATTTGCCTGCTATATCTACACTATTTTTTCATTGTGTGGTTTACACATTTGCTTGCAAATAAAGGTTTGCCGATTCAATTCACTAAAATAAAAATACCCTTTAGGGTTTTATCAGGAAGGGTATCTGGTATTCTTTATTTATTTAAAAGGGACAGTGCAGTTTAACATAGTCCAAGTATAAAACATGAAGCTGATGTACTGAACATAAGTTTGTAGCTATCGCTAATTTTCAACCATTTTCCCTTGTTGGGCTTACAATCGCAATACATACATTTTACAATAAAACATACATTTTCGTAGAACCAAAATACATCATAAATACAACTACAATTAATAGACAATAAATAAAAAATAAAATAAAATAAAAAAAGATGACTACAGCTCTGATTTCCCTTTAAACAACCTTTGACCTTCAATGTAAAGGAACTGATATCTGCAATCAATTTGATTTCAGTTGGAAGTGCGTTCCACAGATGGCAAGCCTTTATGGAAAATGCTGACTGTCCAAATTTAGATCTGTGATATGATATCTTGCAGTTGCCATTCACCATGCTCCTAGTAATACAATTACTATCTTGCCTTTGAATGTATCTATTAAGACACTCTGGGGCCAGCCTGTTTATACATTTGAAAAAACTAATTTAAGAAAAAACAAATGATTAAAACTCTTAAAACTAAGTAAATTATGTTTCTTTAAACTGTGACAGTGATGCCACAACCTTCTCTTACAAACCAACCGTGTGGAACTGCCCGCTAAAGGAACCGCTTGTGACAATGGAGCAACTGAAATTAGCTTTTTATTAGCAATTGTTACGCCATCTCCAGTCCTGCTGTGATGATCTTACCCTCTTGCAATGACTGTGTTGAAGATTTAGTGACTATAGCGGAGCGGCTTGACAAGTGTATACAAATATTAAAGAATTAAAGAGTTATTAAAATGTTAAACAGGACAGCACATGCTAACGTTACCTGTTTAACTATTAGCACTATTATGTAGCTAATGATAAAGTGGTAATGTTGCAGCCTGACAGCAAACATTTTTAGTCCTGCTCGACTGAAACCTTAATACACAGTGCTAATTTAACAAAATATTACAATTATTTGTACCTAAAAAGTGTTATTTTTTTCATAAAGTCTCTAATTGAAGCTCAGAAAATTCCATGAACAGCAAGATAGAAACAGTAGCAGTTTTCAATTCTATCTGATAAGCAATGAAAATATAGGGTGTATATAAAGTGCAATAAATAGCCTGTAGCTTAACACATTTTCCAGGGATCAATAATGTTCTAATCTTTATTTAAAAAAGCAATATGCCTCTTTTTGACCCCCTCCCCCCCGGTGTTATCAAAACAAGTATTTTCTTGGGTAATGATGTCAAGTTTGAAATTCTACTATAGAGATCAACCCTGTTTGTTACCATAGCTGGACTGTAACTTGCCTTCAACACTTGTTTTTTGGGTTTTCCTTCACAATCTACATGCACACAATATGAAAATATGGATAGTGATGGAGGAACATTTATTGGAAAATCTGGTTTTAAGGATCTGCCCACCTACAATTCTGGTGAATTTTCAGTCCAAAATCTGCCCACACATTGTATAAAATCTATTATAGCAAATAAATACTTCAGTATGGTTCCACGGTTGGATAAATGAAATGATTTTTCAGTTCCAATCACCACATACCGAATGATCCACTGTTATTTTTTTATAAGCTTGAATTTGTTAAAAAGCCTCAAACCTTTTTACCATGAGAGCTACTCAGAGAAATGAAATCTGTTGAGAGCTGCCATCTGATTTTATTAGAGCCTCACTAAATGACACAACGCTGTGTATTTAGATTCAGACATATTCTCTTTTCCACTCATCCTGACACATCCATTTTTCTAAGCCATTACAATAGAGACTTTGTGTGACACATATTATATTCCATATTTTTACTATTTCACTTCCAAGTACAGTATATGTTGGAGACAAAATACTAAATATATTTCAAGTTAGCGAAAAAAGCACCTCGGCTCACCAGGTAAATAAAATGAGCTTTCCTGTTGCACAGTGAATCTGTCGTGCTTACTACACATATACCAACTGATACTATATTCTTAAGGCCTGCACTGGTATCGGTGCACATAAATAAGCAATCACTTCATATTACTTTTTTATTTGAACACTGAACTGTTACTTTTACTGCCATGTACATGTACATGAAGATGCTCTGATTTTCATTGGGAGTGACCACACAATGGACAATTTTAGAAATGTGTACATCACAGGGACAGCTCAGGTGGGGCAGTCTGGAGACTGTTAGATAGGCAAAGCTGAAATGGTTTGGACATGTGGAGAAGAAGGATAGTGGATATACTGGACAAAGATGGAGCTGCCAGGCAGCAGGAAAAGACCACAGAGGATATTAATGGATATAGTGAAGGAGAACATGCAGAAGGTTGGTGTGACTGAGGAAGATGGTAGTGATAGGGTGAGATGAAGGCAGATGATCTGCTGTGGAAAAAGAGGTGATTTGCTTTCCTCTGTTCTCTACCTTTCCCCCCCACTGAGTTTCTTCTTCTTCACTGCAAGTGTGTTGGCTTCAATTCGCTTATCCCCCATACATCTGATAAGTGCCACCACAAAGACTGATTCACTAGATATGGAGCAACCGGCTATGAGGTCACTGAGGTTTGGACTTGTGAGTCATTTAGTATTTTTTTTTTTTTTAAAAAAACGAGACAAAGAAAATTGGCATGATTCAATGTGTGACAATTTAGATGGCTTTTACTTTGAAAATACTCTACATGAATCCTACAGTTATGGCCCATCCTGCAGAGCTTCTGATTGGATTGTGTTTAGAGATTTAGGCTGATGCGTCACTCTTCAGTGATGATAATCGGTTGGTTTAGACATGAGGAGTGAACACAGCAGAGGCAACAAGTAAGTAACTTTAAGATTTCTGTAAATTTTATTCTATTGCTTTGTAAACACCAAACTGATGTTTTATTTATACGGAATCAAATCACAACAGTGATCCACAAAATGCTTTTACTGTAAGGTAGAGACCCTACAGTACTCTGGATAAAACCCCAGCAATAAAGCAACCCTCTATGAGAAAGAACTTTGTGACTATGTGAATGAAAAACTTCCTTTTTGATCATATTTCACCTTAAATGCATTAAAAGAAAAATTTGTGGAACTCATTAATTTCTAAACCCTGTCCCTGTAAACAGTGACTCTGGTATCAGTGCTGTCGTCTGGAATATGTTTAGAGCCTGTGCATGTTTTAATAAAAAATACTGAAATTTTGGCGTTATGATATATTCCCTTATCAATATTCAGTCTCACCCACATTTGAGAGCTAATTCTGGCCACAAAGCGTGTCTGAGTCAAATTAAAGCTTGTAGCTTTATTTGCAAACTTGTGTGCATGCGAAGGCTAAATGAGATTTTATATTAAGAAATCAGACCCTAATTGTTCTTACGTTTTTAAAAGTGGCAGCATCTCAGATGTCCCAGATGTCTTTACTAAATATATAATATATGACACATTAAATAAGAATGAAGCTTCTCTGTATATATTAATATCATTAATTGTAATTTTATTTTTTCATTTTGCTGCGGTAAGAGCTTCAACAAAACATATGTCGTGTAAGTCTCTTCTCATTCCTTGTAACTACTTTTTTAAAATAACAGCACTGTTGCAGAGAGCACGAGAAAAAGTCCAAGAAATTACAATCAAAATTGCTTTAATATTACTTTGTTTCATGTGCAGTGTTAATATCTACAGAGCTACATTACTACTCAGCGGGAACATTACTCCTTTTAATATCCCAATGGCGCTGCGGCAACAGTTAAGAAAGCATCTGGCTGTGTGGTTAGGATTAAATTCCATGATTAAACTATACGGGGATAGGTTTGGGCTGACATTGACAGGTGAAAGCTGTCTGAATATGCAGACACCTGTCCTGTGTGCCGTTACAGCTTCTGTCATCAGCTGCTTGCTGCTGTTGTCATTGGAGAACAGAAGAAAACAGAACGCAATCATCATTGTGGGAGGCAATGTGCAGGAAATCATTTCGGAGTGAACTTGAAACTGACACATGCACAGTTTTAGACTTTTGTTTTAATGTGGAACTGATCAGACAAACTCAAATCAGACAAGATGGAAGACGCTGAAGAGGCTATGAGGATTCAGGGACAGAAAAAAAACAAAAAAAAGCTGCCAGTGCATTCATATTATCAGAGGTCTCTGTGCACTTGAATAAGCCCAGGATGAATTGCTGAGCAGGGGAACGGGGCTGTTTAAAAGATAAGTAGAGAAGAAGAATGGTGCAAGCAGTAATTGTGGAAAGGAGCAGATCTGAAGATTGACAGAAGAGGAGAGCGATAGACGCGGGGAGAAAAAACAGATGGGAGGAGAAAGTGTTGTAATTTAGAGTACAAATGGAGCGAAGGGGGGGGGCGCAAAAAAGTGAAGGGAAATGAGAAAATATGGAACGTACTGTACGCAATGAGAGTTGGGTAGAATACATGATGAAAAGGAGAAAGAGACAGAGGGAGAATGAGGCATATCCGGCAAAGAATTGAGATCGAACAGACAGAAGGAAGAAGACAAAAGAAGATCTGAAAAGGCCAGAAAGAAAGAAGGGCAGGCAGAGGGAAGAAAAAAGCTGAGGAGACCGGGGTGACGGAGAGAGGCGCAGGGAGAGAGGAGGTAAAGACGAGAAGAGCGGAGAGATGAGGGGAGGGATAGCAGTCGTGATAGATGAGTAATGTCAGGTTCATTTCCTGAGGAGCAGAACAAGACAAAGCCCATTTAATATCTGTCACACACACACGCACCTTGGAGACACACGCCGACTGGAAGCGTGCGGGGTGTTAGCTGTATTTTTTGATAAAAGATTTGAGAGCCACAGAGTGCGCTTAGAATAGATAACATGTCATCTCATACTGATTTGATTTAATAGAAGACGCCTGCTGTTTAGCATGCTGCCATTGGTTTTAGAGCGCGCGTGTGTGTCTGCGTGTGTGTGTCTGTGCGCATCGTCTGGTGTGCTCGTGTGTGCTCGCCATGCCCGGCCCAGGTGCCAGCAACTTTAAACGCATTTGATCCGAAGCAGAAATGTGATTTTGCCAGCATAGTAATAAGGGGCCGTAACAAAATAGCATAATAAAACGACATGATGTGATCACGATAATTAAATTACAGGGAATCCTGTTTGCTTTGTCTCTGCCGTCTTTTTTATTGTGATCTATGTACACAGCTGCTGCCAGTCTGTCTGTCTTCCTGTATACGTGTGTGTTTTTATGCAACTTGTCCTTAGGACCATTTCTCAAGAGAGCCGTACAATTGATCGTTTCATCAATGGTCACCTGTCCAGCTATTGGTTAATCAATTCTAGGGCAAACATTAAGATTAACTCTTTAAAAGAGGGAGATAATTGACTGCAAAGGCTTGACAGACATGCGTGTTGTAAGTGCAAGCTGGTAAAAGGACACAGAGACAGATGGATGCAGAGCAGCAGATGGAGGGATGGATGGATAGAAACAGACTGAGATGGAAGTAAAGAGGAACTGAGAAGAAAGGGGAGAATATAAACCACGTATCATGGATGCAATGATCATTAAAATGCTCCCTGACCTCTTTTTAAAAAATTCTCTGCCTAACAGTTAATGGGTCGGGGCACACCTGACAGCTACTGTCATTCGTACTTCCACTAGATCGAGGATAAAAACCACATGCAAAAATTAGATTTAAAGGAAAAACAAAAACGTCAGACAAACGAAAACGACAAAAACATTTGTTAAGAAAGGAACGTCGTTATGTTAAACTTATTAAAAATGCAATTTGCCATTTGAGGTAATCTAATAGTGAGAGACTGCAAGAGTGCAGGCCGTAATATTTTATTCTAAATTTCATTAGCAGCAACACAGAGTAACGTGCTCCTTGTGTTTCTTTCTTTGGTAGGGGGCAGGGTGCTGTATTTTCAACCATCTGTGTTTGAGTTATACCTCGTTTAATAAGGCAATATAAAGATTTACAACAGTCAGGTGCAAGTATAGGTCACCTGATTGACGTGGCAACCTGTATACTGAAGGCTACGGTCCTTGCTGCAGGGGCCTGTGTTCAAGTCGGCCCCAGACCTTATCTTTCATGCCATTACCCCTCACTCTCTCCTTATTTCCTGTCAAATAAAGGCTAAGATACAGTGGCACTGAGTGGGCAAGAAAACACCAGCAAATGGAAGAATGCTAACCCTAACCCTAACACAACAGCAGTGATTTAAGGGACATCTGGACCTGGAAAATCTGGACCTGAAGACTGTTGTTTTTTCCTCCCAGCACATTTAAATAACATAATTTATCTAAACTTATAGATATTTGTAACTGCACAAACTTCTTAAAATATTAAAAACATCATGCTTGAAAAAAAAGGTTACACATAAAGTGATAGTGCTCAAAAGTCTAAAACATCACATCAGCAAGAACATTTCAGCCTTTGATCCTTTGATCAGGCATTTCAGTCAGTTCAAACAGTATTGTGGGGAGAAATCAATCAAGATATCAATTCCTCTAATAATGCAAAAAAAATGTGGGGAAGACACATTTCACTTTCACTTTCACTTAGTTGGAGCATCACTCCCTTCTTCTTTACTAGTATTATTCTGATAATAAAAGTTTGATGGCTACTCTCACTATGCTCCCTCCTTCTCACTTATAAGGAGAAGAAATGTTTTGAGGCTAAAACCCTAAAGGAAAACAGTGGAAGGCATAATCTGTAAAAAGTAAATTAGAGCACTTTAGACAAATCCTTGGAAAACACAGGCTGGTTAAATGCTAAAAAAAATGTGTGAAAATTTAAATATATCCCTTGGCAATACTTGCATATGGTCCAACTTAAGTTGTCTTTTTTAGAATACAAAAGATCAGCTGGGATATGCTCCAGTGCCTCCGCAACCCTGGACTGGATAAGCGGAAGAGAATGGATGGAATACATGAATACATGAGATCACATGCCTCATTTGGTTAAGACACCTTTGGAAGTCGTTTTAATCAGTAACTTCCGTTCTTTAAACCAACGTGGGGCTTGTTTTAGTCTGCAAACGCAGAGAGTAATATACAGAAGTTCCAGATCAAAGAGAGCACAGCAGCAGAAATGTACCAGCTCCAGAAAAAAAGATAAATCCTACAGCTTTTATCAACTGAAGACGCCCGAATCACTCCATTAATCAACAGCAGCAATGAAATACTAATCTACTGTATCTGTCATGTAGCCACAATAAACCATGAAGACTTTAAACACCTTGGTTTCAGACCCTGACTAGTCTTCATTTTGATTTTTGTGACAGTGTGGTAGCAAATAAACAGGAAAACTGCAAAATTGCAGCAACAGAAAAACTAAATTATGCTGCATTCGCTCTGAATCAAGTAGCGCTGGTTGTGATGTGGCATCGTGTGGCACTAAAAGGACCAAGATTATTAAAATCTGATGTAATTAAGTAAAGGCTCCAGGTCATTTGGAGACGTGGTGTTTCTCAGGCAGCTGTGCCAGCGTTAAACCTTTAATAAGAAAAACATGGTTTATAAATCCTGTAAATTTTTGATACTTGCTCATTAACGTACAAACAGAGCACTAAAAGCGAAGGCTCGAACTGAGTAGCGACGACACCGGGTTGAGTTATCTGCATTACAGAGCCAGTGGCGGATAATAACACATCGCTGTACGTTTTAAAAAAAAAGTTTTTTTAAATGATGTTTGCTTTCTTTTGATTCCTTTCTTTAGTTTTTAATCATTCTCTTTAATGGATCCAGGAGAAACATCTTCTAAGTTGGTCCGTTTAAAGGACTTAATGCTGTCATTTATTTCTCATTTCAGAGCCGCCTGGAAACATTTAGTTAAATCAAACTGTCGATGTAAAATTGCACAAGAGAAAAAAAACAGCCCTTTTTTCCTAGTTACATTTAATGCTGTTTAGCCTCTCAATTACTTATACATGTTTCCATCAGAGTAGGTCAGCCAGTTCAATAAGCAGTAATGCTCAAAGTTCATACAGTGATGATTTAATGTGAAAACATTCATAAGTTTTAAGAGTTAAGAGCCTGAAAAACCCACAAGAAGCCTAACCGGAGACACGGACGGAGCGTCGACATCACTTTGACATTTTGGCCAAGTTCGAGTATCGCTGAGCGACACACCAGACACACACATACACGCACTCCCCAACATACTTGTCGAGCAGTTCAGCAGTCCACCGTAGATAACAGCCTTGCCCCTGATACATGACATGGAAAAACTCTTTAGAGGACAGAAAGGCAATTATGGGAAGTTCAAGAGTATCTAGCTTTCAGGGAAATGTTCGTGTTGGAAGTCTGCACGGTAAAAAGAGGCAGATAAAAAAGAAAAAACAAAGATGAAGAACCGAAGTAAGTGAGAAGCACAGTGACGGGAAGACAAGGACAGCTGAGCTGAATACGGAGTTGTGACAAGTTAACAATGTTTGAAGATTAAAAAACGAGCAACTACTTGTCAACTTTTTGACAACACAACATAAACGCTGAAAAGGAATTAAATTGGCACTCACAAATCACTACGAGTGGCCTCTGTTTTTCTATATTAATGACATTTCTGTTTGCTGTGGTGATTTTTTTTTCAGACCTCTGACTCACTGAAGCATTCGACACCTGCAATTATAATCCAGATAATTTGACTCTGTGGAGCACATATAAATGTACTGATTGCCATGCCACTTTAAAGGTGATAAAGGCTACTAATTAGCATCCAGTAAATTATGGCCCACCCAGGTAGCAGTGTTTGTAATGTAATTTCAACACTTCAAAGTTAAAGTACCTTTTCATGAAGTGCTCACCTTATTTCTTTTTCTACTTAGAGCAAAAAAAGTCCCCCTTTATCGGACTTACTGCGTTACTTTACACACTCCATGGGTTTTTTTAGTCAAGTAAAACTTTCACGAAAGGCATTTTTCAAAAACAAATACCGTTCATGGTTCTCTGTAATTCACAGAAAGTCAATTTAGAGTCTTTCATAATGCTGGTAGGAATGCAATTTAAGATTGATTTTCAAAAACGAACCCAAACAAAAGCGAAAGAAATCCAACCTTGAAATAACGCAGCCGCAGCTTCATTTCGAAGGCACAATACATGTCCTCAATAGAAAAGTTAAAATGAAGGCAAAAGTCTATCTTACATAACATACCTCACATACCTCAGCTTTGAATTAAACACATCCATCCCCTAGCTCAATAATGAATGATGCCCCAAATAAATAAATAAATAAAAACAGAGCACCAAATTTTTTTTTTCTTACTCCGCGTAAACATCTAGAGGCAATTCAATCATGTCCTCTCAGCATCAATGTTAAAACTTTTTCAGTTTAATTGAAAAAGTTGTTAAAACAGCAATCATCAAAATTTGAAGCTGCTCATTATTTGTGATGTAAATCTGTTTGCCCAGAGGCGAAACTTGTTCATTTACTCAGAGGCAGAGCGGCACAGAGGAACAGACCTCGGTACCGGCACTGCAGGTGACGGTGGCTACGCCCTCAGGCACCGGATCCTTTTTAAAATGCCATGCAGCGTCGCCAGTGCTGAATGAGTTCTTCTTTACAGACACCTTCATACAACTCAAATGCCGATGGTGATGCCTCAGTACACTCAGTGGCAGGAGGCTACACCTCTTATTCAAACTCTGATGAACTGCCAGACTGAGCGCTGAGCTGTAACACAGAGGAAGGTCTCTCCTTTTTCTTTTTCTCCCTGGCATTTGGCCTTCAGACTGTGATCAACACCCTTATCCAAAAAAAAAAGTTCTCCTTCAACTTTAAAAGTCAGACTTCATCTGCAGATAGTAAGAGAATGGTGCAGTGCTTTCTGCTGCAGTGAGGTGGAAAAGCAACAGATCGAGACTACTGCAAATTATTTGTCAAGCTATTATCAGTAACTTTTAAAAAAACAACCACAATCTTCGAACTTGGCCTCCTCTTACCATCACAGTGAGTGTGTCTGTTTGTGGGGGGGGGGGGGGGGGGGTTGGTGGGTGTTTT
>VUQG01021447.1:0-15044 GCA_015106755.1 Etia nguti | reverse complement strand
TTTTGGAAAACAAGCGTGGGCAGGCCACCCACCTTAAGTTTTGGATTTTATGCCGTTGCTCATAAACTAGCGAACAGTTGTTGAGTAAAAAAAAGGTTGTTTTTATGAGGCATAGGCATGAGTGGGATGAAGCAAGAAACACAGAAAAAGGTGAGACATATGTTTATATATGCATGCTTTTTGTTGCCTGGTAAACTAAATTTACATTATATAATATTACAGGATGTCTTTACCATCCTCAAAATAGAATTTAAAAAAATGTAGTGGTCCTGGTGCACGCACATGCAGCTTTTGGCTACGAAATCCCATAAAGCCTAAATGGCTTTGGTGCTGAGATGAAAGAAGGGTAATGTATTGTTATGCTGCACTTCATCTCACACTTACTGCGTCCAAACAATGATTCATAATTCTCTAAAATTCATGTTATTTATTTAAGCTTTATTTAAGCAGGAAAATAGGACTCTCCTGAAATTAAAAAATGTCTTTTACAAGAGATTCCTGGACAAGAAAGAAAGCAGTACAACCAGCGGAGTTGCATAAACTCAAGTTAACTGGACTAAAATACAGGCGATAAAAAATGAAAATACAAAAACGACAAAATTTTATAAACTTCAGGCCCAATAAACCCTGAAACATCAGTAGAACTCATTGCCTGCCGCCTGAAACCAGGATAATACAATTCAAACATTTGCAGCCTGGAGTAACTACTTTAAAATCACCTGAAGTTTTACTAAGACCAGTTCCTTAAGTTTTTGTTGATGTTAAAATGTTAATTGGATTCTCCCTGCAGACTACCCCGACGATGAGGCATGTGTACGTCCACCTTTTAACTTTTCATGACTTATATTTTTTCAGACATGCAACGAAAACACCGACTGCAGCTCATTACCAAACTCTGGACTGACCGAACACTTGCCCTTATAGCTTTATTCTGTGTGTAGTTATATTATTAATGATGTGCCAGTCAGAAATCTGAAGAAACTGACATTAAAATATTGTTACTGCCAGAAGTTTCCTGCAACCTTAAGTAACACATAGTTGGTTTTTTATCATTAAAGTAGCAAATGAGGCTAAAAACCTTCCATTTTGACCGAGGTCACAAACCTCCCTTAGTTATGGAGCTGCAGGCTCAGGCTATTAAGGACATGGCATGATGCACCGAGCGTTTTCCTCCGCTCCCTACTTTTTCACTTGCCATGCATTTATAATGTGCATACTGTAGGGCGACTATGGCAGGCCATTAACTGTTTTCTATCCTTTCCCATAGCTTGTATTTTCTCCAGTTTGTTGTTGGTTTTTATGCTTTTTTTTCTCTTCCTTTTAAAAGTCTCTTCCTATCAAAACTGAGTTCTTTTTCCCACCATCACCCTCTGCTTGCTCACTGGGGATCATCGGGTTACTGGGACTCCCTCTTAAATATTGTATGATCTTTACCTCACAATGCAAAGCACCTTGGACTGAACTGAATTAAACTCTGACTAACATCAGCTTGCACCATGAAAGCCTGTGAAGGCGTTTTTGTTGCTGTACTTGCTTAAAGACTTTCTGGGTAGAGGATCACTTTAAGAAAGAGTTGCAGAACAACTTCTCTATATCCTTTCTGCCTACATGAGGTGAATGATGACTCACCGCTTGTTTCTTTCTTCTGTTTTGCTCAAAGTGGTGAATGCGCCTGGAGGCAGATAAAGCCACCTCACAATTTCACTTTTCTTGTTGTACTGTGGCAAGGCCACAGACGAATTAGCTTCAGAGAGGGGTCAGTTACTGCAAAGTGGGTTTTGCAAAAGGCGAATAGATCATTTCTTCTTAACAGCCATACAATTTAAACTGACATCTCACTGGGCGAATATACCATTTCTTTACACAGGAGAGATAGAGAGCTTTAAGAAGCAGCAAGTCATGTCATGTACCAAAATCTGAGGAAGCGAGAAGCAGCGTGGATTACATGCTTCTCTCTTGATCATTGGCTGATGAATCCACGCATATGCTTAGGAGTAATGTCCATGGAGCCCTGGGGAGCATTTTTGTGTGCTGAATAAATCACAGTTCTTCTCTTTTTCCTTTTTGTTCTTGTCGGGGCAGAGGTGAAGAAATAATTAAGACCCAATTTTTACTTTCATGTCATATTTACAATTTATAAAAAAAAAAAAATTGGTCTGGACAGGTTTGCTGTAAAAGCTTTGTGAAAATTAATTTATTCCTAATTAATTTAATATTTTGCTAAACTAATTCATGTTTATATGTATGAGTGGTCCAATTACAAAACTGTTGTTCACAGGCAACAAAACCCATAGTTTCTAAAGCACACAACCTGTGGCTGTTAATGAATGTAATATACTGGTTGTATTTAAGAGTTAAAACCCAGTGAGTGACCTCAGGTTCCAAACTGGAGAGACAGTAACAAGAAATGTCATGTTCACTGCAGGAAAAAAATACATCTTCTATTAAAATAATGTTTATAGTTTATTTTTATTTTTAAGACCATTTCTTGTGAGTCAGTCTCCCCTGATCTCTGCCTACCTTCATTTCTACTTTCTACATTAAATAAATTATATTAAATAAATGGCCAGAAATGAAAAACAACAAAAGTTCAGCATCCCCGGGGTATCTTTCACGAGTCTCTTACTCTACCGTAGCATCAGTCACATGAAGCTGGCTATCAACTCATGAAGTTAACTCAGTGTTTTCCCTGCACATTAACATGAAACCTGGAAGAAAAGCTAGCAAAAATAATGAATGTGCAACTTAACAGACTTACCGATATCATAGCTCTCTCATAAGGACACGGGAAAATCTGATGGATTATAACAGAGTATTTCGTAAACGTAATATTTAAAAGATGGGTTTAGTTTTTATTCTTTCAGCTGCAGTATGAGTAAAGAATAAATATAAAAACAGAATTTATTCTATGTGCCAATTTAATAATAAGGTCCACAGGTGTTTTAGGATCACATATTCATGCCAGTAACATCCCTGTGTTTCCCTGATGCTAACATTAGACATTATTGAAAACTCCAGGTCACTACATTTCCCTGCATGGAGGTCTAAAGGATCTTCCAACATAACCTGCTCCACAGCAGGTTAAGTTACCATGGCAATATACCCGGTAAGAAGTGAACTGCCTTCATAGCACAGAAAACCCTGAAGTTATTTGGATATGATGAAATCGTGCTTCGTAGTACAGCCCTCAGTTTGGCGTTCAGAGTCAGTGCCCAAAGCACTTCATTACGGGGACAAGACCAGCTGAGGAACAAGCCTGCAATTAAAGGATGAACAACTATATCTCATCTCTAACCTTATTAGAGGCGAAACAATCAATTAAAATGCAACAAGGTGATTAATGAAAACCATCCACGGCAAGAGTTTTTGTGGCCTCGTAGTGTTTGGCTACAGTCTTTGGAAGCTCTCGTGCCCGCCCTCCTTGTTTTTTGTCATATCGACATTGCCAGCTGACAAAGAACGTGTCGTGATTATCACCTTTCTGTCTGAATGAAAGGAGGGGGGCTCGAATGCCTACTCGTTCTCTTTGGAGTTTTGCAACTCAGCAGGGTGCCTGGACAACAAATATACAGCCGTACAGCATATTTACCTGCAGATATGTGAGAGTAGTGGACTGTGGGTATGTGAACACGCGCTTGCAAGCAGAAGGAGAAAGAGCTTGTTCAATGCCCCACAGGGATCCACTTGAGATAAAATTCAGCAGCTCTGAATAATACAGTCCATTTATCAAAGAAAAAGCGCTAACCCTGACAAGCGTACGCACACAACGCATATATACAGCGCTCTCAGAGGGTTGTTGTGGAGTGAAGGTGCCCTTGTATCCACGGTCATTCATCAGAATGTGTAATTCAAAATGCCATGGCAGGCGAAGCCCGATGGTCTGAACTTAAATTTCTTCTCATTGCTTTGAACCATACAGCATGTAATGCAACACTGCTGTGCCCCTGTAAAGTCAAACACCCTCTCCCCTCTGTCTGGATTTGCATCAGTCAGCCACAGAAAGCCCCGCCACGGGAAAAATGCCATCACAGCAGGACAAGAAGGCAAATAAGCAAAAGCACTATCTTTTATCTTAACAATGCAGAAAAAATTTTGAAGCAACTTTACTTTTTAAATAATATAAAATTTCCAAACAAACATCATTAAGTAAAAATACATCAATTCAACAGTGCTCCAAAATCCTCATCTGGGAGCCACAGGACTAAACAACCAAACTATGTAAAGTAGGTAGAAATACTCTACCTCAACCACATACTCTGGTTAATTCTTACTAGCACAAAAATACATGAATATTACAGTTTTAGTACGAGTAAAAGTTGATTTTGGTAGTGAAAATTGTACAGTAAAGGTATTGTGATATTTGTAGCCACTACACATTTAAATATATAAAAGAAAACAATCACTTATATTAAATGAGAGTATAGAACTCACTATAACACAAAGTCAGCTAAACTTTAGGAGTGTTAACCTGTCCAGTTAGAAAGCACGAAACACTTTGAGTTCATTTCACCTGCTTTGATGCAAATGAAAGTGATAACAGGTGCACCAGAGAGGTGACAATAACACAGCACCAAAAAAGTTGTTTGGTCTTGCAGCTGCTGTCCATAGATCATTTCTTTCTTACTATTTAAACCTCCTGAGTGTTTTTCCTCTTCTTTTGCTTTTTCTTAGAGTCCTAGTCAGTGTTGGTAGCATGAGGCCGTGCCTGCAGCCCATACTGGTTGCACAGGTAGTCCAGCTCCTCCAGGATGGCACATCCATATGTGCCACTGCAAAAAGGTTTTCTGTGTCTCAACAGTATAGAGGAATTATCCGAGATGGGCTGTTACACGTGGAGAGCTGGACAGGGCAGTTGAAGGGCAATCACCTAGCCCGAAATAACCTCCAGCGGATTACTCATGTGCATGTTTCTGACCAAACTGTCAGATACCGACTCGATGTGGGTGGCACGACGGCCTGAGGTCCTTTAGTGGGACCTGTACTCACAGACCGGCATCGTGTAGCTCGACTGGCATTCGCCTGAGAACACCAGAACTGACAGTGCCCTGTTCTCTTCACAGATGAGAGCAGATTCACACTGAGCTCATGTGACAGACATGAAGAGTCTGGAGACAACGTGGTGAACACAGTGGTACCTGCAACATCATCCAGCTGTTTTGGCAGTGGATCATTGATGGAATGGGAGGGCATGTCCTTGGAGGGTCGCACAGACCTTCACGTGTTAGTCAGCTGTAGCCTGATTACTGTTAGCAGGATTAAATCCTCAGACCTATTGTCACACCTTACGCTAGCAGTGGGTCCCTCCTGGTGCAGGACAATGCGCGGCCTCATGAGGCCAGAATGTGTAGGCAATCCCTGAATGACAGAGGCACTGATGCCATTGACTGGCCTTGATTTGTCCCAGGCCTGAATCTAGTGAGAACCTCAGGGAGCTTTTACATCGGTGCACCTGACACCAACAGGTAGCACCACAGACTGATCAGGAGCTAACTGATACCCTGATCCATGTCTGGAAGGAGATCCCCAAGGACGCCAGCCACCATCTCATCAGGAGCATTTCCACATGTTGTCCGGAGTGCATCCAAGTCAGATCGGGCTTTGATTTCAAATTTTAATGTTGATTTTTAACTTGTTTATTTCATTGATCAGTTTCTGGTGTGATTTAAGTGTTTTGAGAGCTGCACAACTTACTGTAGTTGTGGCTCACATCATCAGCCATCTCAATACCTTTAATAAAAACATTTCTTCAGTTCTTTTAATGACTTTTGTATTGTTTCATTTGCATTACAGTAGAAGACCGTCAGTGCAAATTATTACAACCAAAGCAGGTAACCTTCCACTTTGCTTCTGCACTGGGGATAGGCAAGGATGAACGTTTTAAGATTACTGCAATGAAACCTAACAATGACATGACTGATACAGAATGATGGTGTGTGAACTTCAAACTGACACCTTCACAAAAAACAATAAAAAGAAAAGTGGTCTATTTTCCCTTTAGGCTATGTAGTATAACGCTCACTATGAAGTTTGATCTGCAAACAAACCGAAACTGTCCTTGATTAAAACATCAAAGCAGAACAACGCAGGCTGTACGAATGAATATCTGCTGAGTTTGATTTAATTAAACAGCTTACTATTGCTTTGTGTTTACTCTGAGCCTCAGCTTCAGTAATTCTGCTACAAGGAGGAGGGGTTTATTTTTTTGATCATCCACAGGTTGGTGCTATTCTAGCTGCTCTGTGCACAACACAATGAAATGGAAAATGGACGTCCATAAGAGTAAAGTTCACTGAAAAGTTTCTTTCCCAGCAGAGAGCACGGCATATAGAGAATCCTAATATTTAAAGCAAACTATTGCTGTCTGGCCTAATACTGTACTTTTCCAAAACATTTACAGAAAATGAAACAAAGTCCACAGGCAATCACGCAACAAGCTCACCGAGCACCGCTGTCTATATCAGTTAATGAGCCACCAAGCTTGACTGCTGCCTTCACCGAACAGGCAATCGATTCAAGCTGTCAGCTCACTGCACATTCTCCGCCGCTGCAGCCACTGCTCATGCATGACACACCTACCTATTATTACCGAGTCCCTAGAGGTTTGGAATCGAAATACTGCGTTGGGAATTGAAAAACCTTATGAATCCTGCTCCCCATAGTTTCAGTTGTGCCAAAATCGATCAGCGCAATAAAAGCGAGAGCAGAAGCTCATACATGCTGGATATTAACTGTAAGACTGCGAGTATGTGGAGCTCCACAATATTATGTACAAGACACACATAGCAAGCAAATCATCTTCCAGATGTAATTTGATCTCCATGTGGTTTCTGCTGCATGTAAATGTCCTTCCCGTCATGTAAAACGATGCAGTCTCCTTATTTGTGGCACAGCTTTAAGATATGTTTGGAGTTGTGACTGTGCGGTACGTTTAATGCATGATTCCAGACTTTGTATTTAAAGTATTTACACATAACTGGGGTATAATTTAGAGCACGCAGGCGATGAGACACGCACTCGGTGCTCTGCTATCATCTATATGAAGAGCACTTTAAAATATTCTCACTACAATGCTCGTGAGTCACTTGAGTCTTGGTTTTAAGGGTCGTGTAATTTGAGGTTATCTGCCGTGACTGACAATCCACCTTCCATGTAGCGGCACACCCACACCACCTCACATGCAGTTCAGCGACACACACACAAACACACACACACACACACACACACACACACACACACACACACACACACACACACACACACACACACAGGTCACTGGTCTTCTGCAACCATTTGAGGCGATTTGTTTCAATTGCCTGATCAACAACAATGGGATCAGCGGTGTGTGTATTTGGCTGAATCCGCTGAATATGAAACTCCAGGTTCGCTGCTTACAGCCCCACGTCGCATCGGTGGTATATTATTGAGGATAAAATCAAGGCAGACAAGAAGAAATACACTCTGGAGGTTTCACACGAGGCTGAAAAGGCCACATCAGGGCTTAAGGGCAACAGCGCTGCTTCCTCATGTCTCCTTTCAAAAGGAAGATGTTTGATATTTGCGAGATATTAGCAACTTTTTGCATCAGACTCTGGCTACTGTGGATGGAATTTTTTTTCAGTGATTCCTTCTACTGGCTCCAAAAGAGAATTCAAGATTAAATAAATACCTTTTTGGAGTATAGGCCAAGCCTAAAATAAAGAGATTAGACAAACTATTTTGACTGACTTAAAAGAGGAGTGCGTCAGTAGCTTTACTGTGAGCTCAGCTCTATGTCTTATTGTTTTGCATATATGCAAATGAACAGTGAACACCTGGATCTGCCCACAACCACTAGATCAGACTGTATGAACAGGTAAAAAATGTATAAAATATTTCACCTTACGTGAGCAACAAGTGAAATGGTTTTCTTAAACCTTCGTCGTCAGATCAGATTAACACTTTTATCTCAAGGGCAGGCACGCTCATATAGAGCAAGCAGATACATGCCCAGTGCAACTAATGCAATAGTCATGTTTTAATCCCCATAAGAAAGCTTTCTCTTCCAGCAGTGAGGTCAGAGCACAGAGTCTAACCCTCGCTCTCCAAACTGACAATTATAACACTATACAACGCAAACCCCCAGTGGGCTAAACCTACTCCATTCAGCAGAACCACTTTCATGTCATTAAGGTCAAGTTATCAGGGGAGCTAGTGTATGGAGTTCTGGGACACGCACTCAAATCCCCTCACGCACACACAGAAATAATTACAGGGTTTTTGGTTTTTTTTGCTTAAATTCAAATGGGCTTTTTTCTCTCCCTCCACCTTAACATTCAGTGCAGAATTTTTCTCTGCTTTTAACTCGCGCCCATCGTCTTTGGCTAAATGAGAAGAAAACGTGGAAACATCTGTGCAGAGAAATGAGAAAATGACAAGGATAACGGATAACTGGGAGCTGGAGAAGAAAGGTGAATGAACACACCTGTCCACAAGTGTTGCTTCTGCACACACTTGTTGAAAGTCACAGAGCTCGCAGACGTGTACGTAAACACTTCAGAGACTTTGGATCTTTGTGTGAATATAAACATCTATGAAGCAAAAATGATAATAATAATTGACACACAGACACCCAGTGGAGAGTTAGAAGAATCCACAAAAATAATTATTTTGTTAAACACCGTCCGATTCCCTGATGAACTAATCCTCACATCTGTTTTACTGCCCCACTGTCTCGCAGGCACGTACAAGCCAGCATATACGCAAATGCATTTTACTCCATTACTGTATAAACTCAAAAATCTCATAATTTCAGTGATGCATGACAGCAGAGATACTAATACTGAGGTACTTCTTAATCCCCCCCCCAACCCCTCCAGCTCCTACTTATCTGCCATCCAGAGTACTGTAAGGTCCATGGTGTCACAAAAATACTTTATTGTGGACAAAACTGCACTCAAGAAAATGAATTCAAAAACTTTCTCGTCCTTTAAAATGCACATTTGTAACCTGCAGCAACTGTGACGCTTTAGCTCGTCCTCCTGCAGGGCGTTACGCTCCCTCTCCAGACCAAATCACACAAGGAATTACACTACGGGTGATGACGACTAACCATTAACAAACAAAACAGGCCGTAAGGGAGGAATGCAGCTGGACAGGACTTTCAGCCGTGTAACCTGAGTGCGGAAACACGTTTGTGGACATCTGACGCACAAATGCATTGGCAGCGTAAAGGCAGATAGACACATACCGTACCTGCAGGCAGGTGTGTACAAATGAAAGTCGCAAGAATAAAAGAACTACGTCGCTGCAGTCAAACACACAAAAGCAACATGTGGACAAAAAAAGTGTCGGGACACCACTGTGGATTTTTCAGACCCATGTTTAGGTGTCTAACACATCTTTGTTCTCAGAAACACCGACACGAATAAGGTATTTCTTTAGTTGTTTATCACGTAACCCGCCTGTGTGACGCTGCACATGCGCCTACACCCCTGTGAGCATATATCTAGGTAATTGGATCCGAGCACAACATGTCAACACTGGCAGCCAATCAAACTTTTTCTTTTTTTTTCTTTTTTTAATTTCACTCCCAACACTATATCTCTCAGCAATATAACTCACAAATGCACACATACGCTCACGCTGCTTGACGGCACATGTGAATCTAACGGAGGGTAGCAATTTTAGATTTTATGCATCTGCGTGTCATAAATCATACAAATGCAAAATAAGGAGCAGTAGGATGACAGGATGCAGGGGGAAGAAAGAAAGATGAAACAACACGAGGCTTGTTGATCTGGGGACCGCAAGAACAAACAGCAGCAATTTAACTGTTAGCCTAAAACAAACACACACACAGACACACACCCACGGGCGCACACACACACACACACACACACACATGGAAACAAGCACACCACAAGTAAATACAGAGACTGCAGTGCACAGTGCTCATCTGCCATTGAAAAAAAAGGCACTGTCTTTAATTTCCTACCTTTCATGTTTATAGCTGCTTTATGTTTTATCTTTCCACCTCTCTCTCTCTCTCTCACACACACACACACACACAGACACATGCAGAGAAGTAATAAGCCTCTCAGTGACTCAATCAACAGAAAAAGAGAGAAAGCAACAGGAGCTGAAACTTACCTTCCACAGACATAAAGTCATCATTAGGACCCCCCCCAAAAAAGAAGAGTGAGGGACAAAAGAGAGAGAGGGGATGACAGAAGTGTGTGTTAAAGGGAGGACAAAGGAAAGGATGATGAGACTGATTTTATATTGGGAAAACCGGAGAGGTGGAGGAAAACTGAGTATTGTTGTTTATAATTGAAAGGAAGATGAAACAGAATAGAGGGCAGAGGGCGCAGAGGATATTGCATCCTGTTTTTCAGGCAGTGTGGATACAAGAGAAGAGAAGAGAAGAGAAGAGAAGAGAAGAGAAGAGAAGAGAAGAGAAGAGAAGAGAAGAGAAGAGAAGAGAAGAGAAGAGAAGAGAAGATCCTACCTGGAGTTGTTCGGACAGCGTGGTGGACTGTCTGGCACTCAGGGCTGGAGCTGAACTCTCGTCAGGACGCAGGAACACTTGCTGACCACGTCTGTAGGGATCAAAAACAGCAGTCAGGACTCTGTGTGTGTCTGCATGTTTGAGTTGTCCTCTGTGCATGCCAGCTGTCAGACTCTAAGTGATAAGCTGCTGGCAAAGGAGCATTTCCATTCACACACACAAACACACACCCACACACACACATACACACACACTCCTAGACACAACAATTTATCTCTTCCTACATCTGAGAAGTGCAGGAATTTAAAGGTGTGTGTGAGGGAATGTAGGAGGGGAGAAAAAAGGTGAGTGTGTTTGTGAAGTCCTTACAGGTCCTTTCCTTTCTTCCTCTCAAGCGCAGTCATGTCATCTCCACCTGTCGTACGCAGAGAGAGCGCTGGAGTCACACACACATTCGCACACACGGCGAAGTACCGAAGCACACACTCGCGCTGGCGGTCTGAGACGCACACTGGCGGGCTAACTCCACGAGCTGCAATGCATAGAGCTGAGAGTGAACACAGTCCCTCCTCCTCTCTCCTCCCACCTCTCTCTCATGCTCGCTCTCTCTCTCTTTTTCTCTTTCTATGTTCCTCCTCTGGGTCTTACCGCCTCCCTCAAACCCTCCCCACGTTTCATCTCTCTACTGTCAGTATGTACGCTGAAGGGAACACTGTTATAAAGACACACATAATGGACCCACTTTAAAAAAAGAAATAGAATTACCATCTCTGGTTTGTCGTTTCCTTATGCCAACATTTTCTTATATATAAATACATATATATATATATATATATATATATAGTGATAAAATGTCAGGTTAAACTGATTTCTCTTGGCTTTGTCACCTTTGTTTTCTTGCTTTTTTGTTGGTTTGTCAGTTCACCGAGACAGAATAAAACTCCCTGTATTTGTTCACAAGTCAGTTCTAATGGAACAAAACTGCAGGGATGCTTCAAATATGGATGTGCCTGCAAAGAAGCCAGAAATTCTAAAACATGGATGCAATCCTAACGTCATCAACCGTGCATCACAGAAGATCTCTACAATCAGCAGCCAGTGTTGGAGTCACAAACTCAGAAATATAATCACAAGCTCACCTTCTGTATAGATTTCTTTCCTATTTGCACAGTGTCATAATGTCACACTGAAGCTGACCTTTGACCTTTTGAATATAAAGTTTAAATTCACTGCTTTATTCTATTAGGTATTTTTGTTATGGTCAGTTCATCCTTCAATCAATCTGAGCCATTCCTGAGAAATTTTCATCCATTCACAACCTTAGTGGTCATCACAGCAGATCACCTGGCTCCATCTCACCCTGTCCCCAGCATCCTCCTCTGTCACACCAAGCTTCTGCATGTCCTCCTTCACTACATCCATGAATCTTAATCTGTAGTCTTCCTCTTTTCCTTCTGTCTGGCAACTTCATTTGTCCAACATATCCATCCCCCCCTTCTGTCCAAACCATCTCAGCCTTTCCACTCTAAATTTGTCTCCAAACTGCTCGACTTAAGCTGTTCCTCTCATTTACTCATTTCTCTTCCATCTTGGTCACTCCCAATGAGCCACCCCCAGCTCTGCCTCCTGTCTTTTTGTTAGTGTCACTGTCCAAACCATACATCATAGCAGGTCTCACTACCATCTTGTAAACCTTCCCTTTCACTCTTGCTGCTTCTTCTATCTCAAATCACCCCTGACAGTTGTCTCCACCCACTTGACCCTGCCTGGACTCTCGTCTTCACCTCTCTCGTGCACTGTCCGTTGCTTTGGATGGCTGACCCCAAGTATTTAAATTTATCTAGCTTCACTGTCTCTACTACTTGCATCTTCACTTTTCCACCTCTCTTCCTCTTATTCACACACATTTACTCTGTCTTGCTTCTACTGATTTTCATTCCTCTTCTCTCCAGAGTATACCTCCACCTCTCCAGGCTTTCTTCCACATGTTCCCTACCTTCTCTATACCTCTCCATTAACCCTCTCAAAGCAAACAAACATCTGTAGTGATCTTTCTCAGCATGACGCCATACTGCAGCTCAGTTATCATCATCTCTATTCTTAACCTAGCTTCAATACCTTTTTCCCATTTGTTCATAGGATGACTCATCAGCATTAGCCCTCTGCAGTTACTATAGCTCTGCACGTCACCTTTGTTCTTGAATATCGGTACACTTCTCACTCTACAGGACTGTGTTAAACAATCTGGTTTAAAACTCCACTGTCTCTTCTCCTCGACATCTGCATACACTTTAGAAACTTCCAACAAACCCCCCTCCCAAAAAAACATCTGGTTATTTGCTTAACCACTGAAAATAACCGTATTTATTTGCTGATATTTGCAGATTCATGAAAATTCATGACAGTGAAGTCAGATGTGGAAAAGCTGTTGTTGTAAAAGTAACAAGGATAGATAATCAAAATGTCTGACAACATCCTCTGGTTTTTGATAAAGTCTTATATTGTTTTTAAGCAAACAAATTCGCAAAATTTGGTTGCTGTTAAATGCTGTTCATTTAATCATATCACGTGACCTTGTCCTGATAAAGGAAATCTTTGTGCTCAAACCTTCAGGCTACACATTTTATGATATAGCAACAGGAGAAGAAAAGTGAGATTGCTCTGGTGTTAACTTGGGTCTCCTACCATGCACAGTCTCAAATGCAATAAAAAGCAATGAAGAATCATTTAAAACTCCCCACGGTGTCTAGAAGTATTTAAAAAAAAAGATTCAATTACATCGTTGGTCCTTTCATTTTTTCACACCCGCATTTATTATTGATGGAGTTCTCTTAATTCTAAATAAAACAGAATAAAACCTTTGAAAATAAATCCTGAAAATCAAAAGCAGGAGGAACCCTAATTTATCTGAAAAACCAGCTTAGCAGAAACACAGTCACACACCACTGGAGCTCGATGCTTTTAATCAGCCGGCAGATTTATCATATCGGAGTCTAGCGTGATGCTGACAGCGACAGGACATTTAGCATGAAGCTGTCAAACAGGCTGAAAGGAGTCTATCAAACTCACAACAAACCATGGCTACGCAGGCTTACAAAGTCAGAACACATGTTGGCAGATGCTCTTCTTAAGCAGTCGTATCAAGTCAACACTCTGCCGGCAATTCTTGTTATTTTTAATACATTGTAGGTATTTGCATGATAGTTTGCTAAAAGCTAGGCCACTTAACTGAGTAGAGATTTGAAGCTATCACAGACAGACAGCCACAGTGTGGGATTACGACAGACCGATTCAAATGAAGTAAGCGGCTTCGGTTCAAATGCTGAAAATTGGCCTGACTCGGGAAAGATAATGGTAATTGTTTGGAAAAACAATCAAAACTAAGCACTGTTGTGATGTGTTCACTGAAGGCTGAAACTGTCTGAAATAAATTCAAGAAGGTTAAGCATTCATACAAAATCACATAGAGTATATTTCAATGGCACATACTCTGGCTATTTGTCTTTGAGTAGTACTTTTGCTCTAATCTACATGCTCATACTGGACGAATAATCAATGGCACATGCTATTTCATGAATTTATCACTACACTAAATTTAAAAACCAAACCCAATTGAATCCTTTTATGGATTTATAGAGTTCACAGGCAGTCAGAGGTTAAGCCCTGGCTCATGGGGTTATGTTGAGGTGAGAATGCTCGGATATAAAATGCTCTAATATCAAACCCAGCGACTGCCTGTTTTGTAAACACAGCGAAGGGTTATTCCAGTACAGCACAAGCTCAGGCTGTATCGACTGTGTTGTGTTGGCTAATAGCTGTAAGACACAAAGAAATAATCAGCACAGCACACAGTTCATATCATCAACTCTGTATGGCACACACTCAGAGAGGTAGGACAGCAGGCCCTTACATATACTCAGAAACACAAACAGAACTACAAACACATACCTCAAATTGGGTTAGTTCAAAGCGAATTCTCCTCAAAGACAGTCTCTCTTCTTCTGCCGTGGACTCGGTGATCTAGATTACCTTTTACACACATGCACACACATACACACACACGCAAACACGGAAACACAATTCTGGACATTACTGCTGCCATAGTACAGCTGAAAAGAATATTGATCTCCTGTTTCTGATTAAAACCAAATGCAATCAACACACAAACCCACCCCGTGATCACTTACTCACCAACTGCTCTTTCTCACACACAGACCTGTAAAACAAACGCGTGCACGCGCACACACACACACACACACACACACACTCTGGCAGCCTGAATCCAATGTGGAGGGCCATAATTAGTAATCAGTGAACATGGGATCTGATGATGATCCAGCCAGGAACCGTGCTCTAATAGCTGTGTATTGTCTTTATGAATAAATCATACATGTGAATTTATGTGATTTATACAATGTCTATAAAAAACTGTGATTGGAAGTGTGTATAGGCTGAAATCCAGAGCTCGCTTTTGTCTGGACTCTCTTTGAGTGATTGAAAGGACTAAACAGTAAAGCTGCACTCAGGGGAATAGGGCTAATCTACATAATGGTGGAGA
>VUQG01021446.1:0-23116 GCA_015106755.1 Etia nguti | reverse complement strand
CTCAGCCAACCTTACCTGGTCCACAAACATCTCCCACCAGGTAGGGAAAGCACAACAAAGGCTGTACTTCCTCAGGAAACTACGTCAGGCCCAATTACCCCAAAGACTGCTAGTAAACTTCTACCGCTCCACCATCGAGAGCCTTCTGACTTACTGCTGCACACTCTGGTTCAACTGCTGCACCGCGGAGGACAAGAGGAAACTGCAGCGGGTGGTGAGGGCAGCAGAGCGGGCAATCGGCACTTCACTAACCCCCCTCAGAGACATCTATACTGGCAGACTTCAGCAGAAAGCCAGCATCATCGTCAAAGACCCCTCACACCCTGGACACTCACTTTTTTCCCCCTTCCCTCTGGTAAACGCTACAGGTCCATCAGGTCAAAGACAAACAGACTCAACAGAGGTTTTTACCCACAGGCTGTCAAACATGCCCTACCTCCACCCTGATTGGAGGATAACTGCACTGCCAACACTCATGGACATCACACCTTATTTATAAATCGTATCTCTGTTTATACTTCAATGCAACCAACACCCCTACCTCCTTAAACTGTATTTATTATAACCTTATTTAGTATAGTTCCAACAGCACCCCCCCACTCAATGTGCAATATCATCCCCCCCACACATTCAATGTGCAGTATCACTGATCACACTGCACCTCTCAATGCACCTGCTAGTTAGATGGCATGTATGTGTATGTATATAGATGTAAGCGTGTATGTGGAAATATGTGTGTGTACGTATGTATGGATGCACTGTCATTTGGTACAGAAAGGGTTTCACTGGTTCTTCCATTTCCCTTTGGGAGCTGAAGGAGAGCACTTTAATTCACAGTGACAAAGATCTCTCACAGAGCTGCCTCTGACGCACTTATTTCAGGATTCAATCATACGTTACTCTAACAGCACGGTGTTAGCTTTATCAGTTCCCCGTGATTTTTTAACGTTTGCATGCCCAGTCTGCATACTCATATACTCACGTTTTATTAGCCATAAACAAAATAAGTGAAATAAGCTTAGGGCTTTGAAGAAATGACAGATTTCTGAAATTGTGAAACAATTTTCCAAAACAGAATATATTTTAATTCCAAATGTGTCAAAAGTATTATGGTCCTGAGTTTGTGTCTTTATTCTACTTTAACCTATTGTCTCCTATATCTCCTCATATATTAAACCTATCCAAAGTTTCACATAACGGTATGGACAGCAGTTTTTACGAAGTTTGTTCTACTGTTGGACCTGTATGATGTCATCAGACACATATTATGGCCGTGACCACAGAAACCATACACACCTGATGTTTTAAACCTTGTGTCTGTGAGGGGCAGCCAATCAGAAGAAAGCTGTTTTAGGCAGATGAACTGAAAGGATGCACTAAAGCTCAATATAAGATAAGGATTTTTTCTTTCTTTTTTTTTTTTTTTTACTGTGAATTATGCAAAGCTGCTTGGTTAGAATCCAGGAGTAAATATATGGAGCTGGACATGAACAGAGTGGGTCCCCTTTAACGATGATGGCAGTGATGCCTCCTGATGACCAGCAGAGGTCGCCCTCCCTCAGCACATTTAGTCATGATGACGCAGTTGGCTTTGAGATTCCTCAGGTCCTCTGATGGAGGAGTTTTGCTCAGTGTGAAGTAAATCACGGGCAGTTGTGTGTGGCAGCTGTGCGGGGGTGAAACAGTTGGACGGTACTGAGCGTGCAGGAAACGGACCCGCTCTCAGATTCAGGCCAGGTGGCTCACTGCTGCTTTTCTCTGCACAGCTGACGACTGTAAGCTGTAAATCAGCCCTGCACAAAACATCACCATGGTGACAGGGCCAAGAGCTGAGAGATCAGCTTCTGTAGAAACACCAGTTGCTATGGCAACAGTCACGGAGCAGGAAAGAAGTGCCAACATGGCCGTCGGTGGAAAGCGTCACGTCCGAACTCGGAGCGCTCGGTCACAGCTCATAATGAAACAGCTTTTTTTTTCTCCCCTCACAACGAATGAGGGGAAAATGAAAGAAATCTCAGTGACACCTGTGACTGTGTGAAGCCGAGCACCTGCTTTCATGGAAATAACTGTCATTTGGTACAGAAAGGGTTTCACTGGTCTACTTCAGTTTAAAGAGGCTCTTTTGTGGTCAGTTTCCAATCCTTATGTTTATCCCTGGACTCTACGAGAGCAGCTGATCCTCGGTGTGAAACAAATCATTTTAGCTCCCTTCCATCTCTCTGTAATTCTATTCTGTTTCTGATTGGTTGCTCCTCATAAACAGAAGGTTTGAACAACAGGTTTGTGGGGCTTCTTTGCTCAACGTGGCTTTGCATTACTCATCGTTGGAAGAAATCCTTATTTAGGGGTATTCTCATTGTTACTGTTATTAGGAGTATCATCCTGTGCTTGTGAGCTGTGCTTAATGTACTTTGAGAGTCTGCTGTGCTTGAAGACTGCATGAGCTCATCATGTTCAGCAAAGCTTGCTTGTAAAGCCTTGAGCTGAGCGTTTTCACCTTTGTCAGATCTGTTTATTGCCTGCAACACCTGGTTTTAGTGACAAACTACAGAACCCTGCTTGGTAATCGTATGTTAAATACCCAGACATCGGGTCATTGGTGCTGCTGTAGTAGGTTATTCTAAGGTCATTCCCATAGTGAAAAACCAAGCAAATCTAGAAAAAGAGTTCCATCGTAGGGTCTGACGGTGGGTCCAGGGATTTCACCCTGATACCTGATGGCAGTCAGGGTGCCGTTGTCTAACCTGTAGAGGTCTGTACATCCCTCCATGGATTTCCTCCAATCTCTTGAGACTGTGCTCTGAGACAAAGCAAACCTATCTATCTGTGTCAGAAAATAAGGAAAAGAGGAACAGGATGGAATAGGTTCCAGTAACTCCTCCCACCTGCCACTCATCATAAAAAATTAGTTGTGTTTCTGTATTTGACTGCAAACACTACATAAAGATGGACAGCAGTGAGCAGGTTCCAGGTACTTTACCTGTGTACAATCTGACGCTCATCTACATCTAAACCTGGTTCGCCCCAGAGGAAAAGGCCACATTTGTACTTTCCACTCTGTTCACTTAAAACATAAAGACACACAACTCACAACACGCATGTTTAAATGTTCACAGTTTACTGACATTTCTTTACACGAGTTCTGGGTGATCGATCAAACCAGCAGAAATCTCTCACAGCTGCAACAGTTTCACAGACATCATGATTCAGATTTTCTGTCACATTTGTGAGGTCACAGGGTTCATGAAAACACAATCCGAAAAAAAACAATCGACACCGTCTCATCATTAGCTCATCACACATAAACTCCCTTCCTGACGTCACGCAGACACGACCTGAGCACCAGACGTTACAGTCCAGTTGTGCAGAAGGATGCAGTCCCTCAGAATCGACCTGCCACAGACTGCAGTGAGTTGTTTGGCAACACGACCTCGAATTATTGCACACAGCCCTGACAGAAAATCGGCGAAGATGCATGAACAGATTCGCACAACCTGAAGAACATGAAGGATCATTTACAGTCTAACAGCAATCCTCAAAATGTGTTGATGAAAGCATACTTTGTGTTTAAAAGAATTCACCAATAGCCACTAAATAAACGGTCGAACATTTGTGGAAATTTGCTCATTTCGCTTTTCTTTTGAGACTGAAACCAGGACATTGCTAACAATTCTGAAGCTACTTCTAAAGTTACCATGCTGATGGTTTCTTGATGGAACTACTTTTGTTCAGCGGTGACTGTGTGCAGCCTGTGGCACCATTGCGTCTGATCTAAAACTTGTCCTCGGTGACAAACGTGGCTGACGCTCCGCGGAAGAAAAAAGAATTAAAACCACAAATTTCTAATTTGCATCCTCGTCTGTCTATGGAGTTTTTTGCCCAATCATCCCGTGCTGAAAACAGATGGCTCAACGTCTGTGTTCATTTTGTTAATTTCGACAAAAACTTTAATGAGATGTACTGACACCTTCGTCGATGAATACTGAGTACATGAAAATGTTCTGGAGATATGAGATCCAATCAGAAGTAATCTCCTTGTGCAGGGAGGTTAGACATGCACAGTTTGATCTGGGGGGCAGGGTGACGCTCACATGCTCCGACAACATGTCAAAGCTTGGGAGGAGGGGAAGAGTAAATTTGGTGTCAAGGAAAATAAGACACTTCGTAAATAGTGTGCAGCAACTTTTACATTTTTACACTTTATATTTTAGTCAATTTAACCAACTTCAGATTTAGTCTACGATGATCTAATGATATTTAGTCGACTAAAACTAGACTAACTAAAGGACAATTCTTCATTGTCAGAGGTAAGTCCAAAAATCTTACACTGTTTATAGTTACATAATGTTGATCTGTGGGTTTTAATTTCACAGTCAAAGCAGGAATATTTATTTCTCCAAAAGTTGATTCTGTTCATCTGGACGTAGCGTTTTGTGGGAGAAACGTTTCGTCACTCATCCAAGTGACTTCTTCAGTCTCAGCTGACTGCAGGTTTCCCCAATCTTATAAACAGTACATTTGCATAATGACTGAAACCAGCCCACTGAGGGAACAATGGGCTGGGAGGTCAGTTCCTTAATCTTAATTATGCAAATTCTCATGACCATTGATCAACAACCAATATTTATTTCTGTTAATTGCCACTTCATTAAATATATAATATGTTATGCTATTTTTATGACAACCCATTTCTGACTGGAGAAGGAGGAACCGGCAGGGTTCGGAGAAACGTATTCTGATGCGACACAATACTAATGACTTTACTGACTGAACAGCCGTTTGGTATTTCAGCCCAACAAACGTGGCAAAAATAAGAGGCACTCTTTGCAAAGTAGCTTGTTTTGACCTCCCGAGAGGTTTTGAAGGATGCAGCATCTTTTGAAAACTATTAAGTCTTCATCAATTGCACACAGTCTAGCCATGATAAGAACATGACTATGAAGTTAAAAGTAAATATATCAGTGGCACTGGAGCACCAGACTTGGTTTCTCTTTACATTTCGGTGCTAAGACAGGCTCCCGCACTGAAAGTGATATTCATCCGAACCCAAGAAAAAAGGAAAGAGCAAATTTCCCTAAATGTTCATGTTCACAGCAAAAGCTCAGCTGACTGGAGTTGGCAAAATCTCAAGAAGCTGTAAGGAATCACAGTTAGCAAACTTATTTTCCCTTTTTAGAATTCTCTTTGGTCTGGAAGAAGTTTGGAGACAGACTTTCGTCCGGCCTCGGAGGTTCTGGACAAACTGGCATTGACACTAGCTAATTATTAACAAATTATTTACATATTTAATTAAATTCTTATTGTTATTAAAATTCACAAGATTAGTACCTGTAGCAAGCACAAGCATGTCCAGTTTTTGGCTCTGCTTTAGCTTAACAATTTGAATTATTATCGCTGCCTCTCAGATGTCCGATCCAAATAAAAGCCCAGGCTGTAACCCCCCCTCCAAAAAGAAAAACAAACAAAAAAAAACAAATAAAGGACAACAGTTTTAGCACAAACAACAGTTTAGGCAATCAATGAAACACTTGTTCTGTGCTAATCAGGAGTTAGCATGCTAGGCTTTGACTGTAATATTAGTGCTCGTATATGCAACACTCGATACGCTAACATGTATGTACACACACTAGCACAGCAGGATGTTGGTGTAAAGCAGAAGTAATCTATTCAAGGCAAAATAAAGGATAAAATATAGAAAACTACTATGATTATAAAATATACTTTTACATGGTACAGAGATATTCTTCTAGATTGTCCACAAACCAAAGTTACCCCGTTATCTTTGGCTAATCACTACCAACAAACCAGCATCAAACTTTAAATTCACTTTTCTTCATACACACACACACACACACACACACACACACACACACACACTGCTTAGAAAAAAACCCTCAGATATACTCGTTTGACAGGACCAACCTTTGAAACTTCAGGATCAGTTTCCTCGGAGTCTCCCCATGAAATATGAAAATAAACAGACATTTTCTCATATTTAACAAAATTGCATTGAACAGTTAGATTATGAGACATTATTAAATCATAACATTTAACCCTGATAAACATTTCTTAGATTGTTGAAACTGCCAACTTCCTTCAAATGTGCCTGCAGTCATATTGGCTCATGGCAGCCCTTGTGACAAGATAACAGAAACCTTGATATCTTGATATTTAATCATCCTCTCTGATCTGAAAATCTACCTGAATGTCACCACTGATAATCTGACAGGCTGGAACAAAGTCTCAATTAGGCGTTTACAGAATTAAAAGTATAATAATTTGACTGAATTTGCCGCTAACAGCTGACATGTAGTGATATGTACCTGTACTCATATTCATGTACCGTGTTTGTGTAGTATCATCAGTGTTGTGTTTTTACAGATGTCGGACGCAATAGCTCACAAGAACGTAGTGTTTTTGCCTCCTGTGTGATAAGACTGATAGGTCTCTCATGCCTCTAATGAATATGAAATTATTGCCAGAATGTAGTTTGCTTAGCTAGGCTAGGCTTAAAGATTAGTAATGGAGCCAGTCTAGAAGAGTCCACTTCCTGGTATTTCCACCAAGAATCCAGCCAGGCGAGCAGCAGGGGGCGATCGTGAGCCAGTCCTGAATAGGTGTAAATGAAGCTAAACGGATAAAACACCTGTTTAAAGACAAAACATCTACCTTTATTTCTTTTTTTTTTTAGAATTTGTAACACAACACTGATAATATGCCAGATTTGATATGAAATGACTCTTTGATTTTTCTTTTTTTTTGCATCGGTCATTTAAGGACGGGTCATACTTCCTCGATGGTCGTGGGAAGCGTAGCTTAACAACAATGGAAACTTCCATTTGTATATAAGAAGCTACTGGTTGCGTCACACTTCAAAATGGGAAAAGCTGTAAAGGTTTCTCAGATTTACTACAACCCAAACCTGTAAAAATCTTCTAAAAATAAATAAAATAAAATAAAAATATTTAAGAACATCATGAAAACTCGCCAAAGAAAAATGCTTTCTCCAGTAAAATTGATCTTTTTGGGCTTCATCTACATAGAGCTCCACTGATTATGGAATAACTCATGAGCGCCCCCTATGCTCTCTGAGAAACAAAGGAAAATGGGTATCCTGGTTAACTGGACACCTGTGAAATCACAAGTTGTTATCTCAGATGCGCTGGCAGATTTGGAGGAAGCCAAGATCGCAGATTTTGGCTTTATAACATTTGATACAGTTGAACTGAAGTATAATCGTAATTATTTCTATGCAAAATTCCCAACATTCCCAAAATTCCCAACCATTTGCTGCATCTGGCCTCTCTAATGTGTGGATTTGTTACTTTGCTTTGTATCGTGTTACACAGAAAGGGATTCTTTGATGAACTGATGGATGACGATGAAGCCGCAGGATTTCTGAGGGACAAATGTTTTGTACTATTGGTACGTTAATATAAAAAAAATAATTATCTTTGCTGGAGATCTGTGTGCTAAAAATATAACTCAGTATTCAGACAGGTGTATACCAGGAACCGTATTGGTTCAGGAAATAACCTTCTTTTTCATTATTTCATTGTATTTAAATTTCAGTTATGTTTAAAAATTTCAAAAAGTTGTTTTCAAATAATGACTTTTACAAACAATAAATAAATAACTGGTTCAGTTTGTGTGTTAGGATTACTGAAATAGATACAGATGGATTAGCATGGAAGTGTTATTAGATGTGGGGTTTTTCATTTGTATTCTTTAGCGTTGCAACATAGAGCCAAATTGGATATTTTGTATCCTGTCTTCACAAATAGATATCAAATTGAAAAACCATGTCGTAGACATCTTTTTGTTAAGGAAATAAACTAACCTGGATCCAGATGTCTGCAACTAAGAACCAGTTCATACATGGTGTGGACAGCCTTCCCAGGCGTGTCAGAGGTATGCTCTCTCAGCCTGCTGTTGTTTGTATTTGTCCTTAAATATAAAGTTGTTCAAAGTCAGTGACTAATTGTGTTAAATAATCGTGATCTCCTTATTTACCAAAATAACTGCGCACTGACAGAATGACTTTCTGCAGCTAAAGATTTTTGTTACCTGTGGACAGCTCTCAGGGCTACGGCTGGTATATCTGATAAATCTGTCCTGTTTGATTTCCATGTCTGACCCATGTATTTGAAACACAGAACATTATGATTTTGGCCGTAACTGTGCAAGACTGTCATACGAGAGAAAGAAAATCAACAAATCCGACACCCGAGACTCTGAAACCAGGATGTGTTCTGCTCTGCAGCTTCAAAAATCATAATATTCATCATCAATTTATAGATGAATCATCGGGACTGGAGAACCAAATGTGAGAAGTGTGCGAAGTGGAGATTCAGCTGAACACAGTGCTGCACAGAGACTTGCGAAGCCTCTCGATGGCGCCGCATTTATTTACACTCCAAGTCTGTGGGAGTGCGTGGAGATTAAAACGGTAAACCACCCAGGATACACCAGTGAAAGTGGCGACTAAAAAAGAACGACAGTGTGTTGAAACAGCATCTTAGAGGATTTAGAGGCTGTTTGATCATAAAGGTGCAGAAATCCTCTAACAAGCTTAGAGCGAGCAGTTTTGTCGTTTCACAGAGTCGACTTTGACATTTTATGGCACAGAAACAAAGCGGTCAACTAGAAAAGGAGCAGAGACACGTTTCCACAAGGCAACACATCCAGTGGTGTGATATTTGATGTCGGTTGCAGGCGATCTGGTGTGTGAAGGATCTGACCAGTTCGTCGTGCGAGTTAAGAGTTTGAAGCTCCTGCAGCTCTTTAGAGTCTATTTACTCGTTCAAACCTGCAGAGAGTCATTTTTATAGCAGGCCCTTCATTAGGGGCTCTCTTCAGATGGTTGTGTTGCTGAAACTGAGTTTAGGAAGGGTCACCGTCTCCAGGACTGGAATGATCATCATGATTTGTGTTCATTCAGCCTTTTCTGCAGATAGCTTTCTCCCTCTGAGCCCCAGTTTTAAATCTGACCACATTTTTTTTTCTGCTCTTCGGTTGTTTTTATAATTCCAGATGCATTTGAAGAGCTCTGACGCATCACCAAATGAGTCAGAACTTCCTATCAGATATTAAATAACACAGCTGAGATCCAGATTCACTAAGAGTGCGATGTGAGTCTAATGTAACATCTTAACTTCCGCCAGGAAACTGGAGACCCATTTAGGGTTATGGGTGGGTAATCGCTTTTTTCAAGTTTCTGAAATGTGCTTGTTTAGCATCAAGCTGAAGCACAGGTTAACCCAAGCTCTAATCCTTAGTGGGTCACCAGAAACCATTTGGATGTCAAGAGTTAAAGAGCTGTTTAGGAATTTTAGCTCAAAAGTTTTTCCCTTTACCTCTTTACTCGGTGTGATGGAAATGTTAAATGTTCAAACTTTAGTCCATGCAAGTCAACATCAGCTTATCTTCTAGAGTTCTTTCAGACTTTGTGCTAGAGTAGCTATAGTAGAATTTATTAAATATTATGACAGTGTATTGTGGCCATAACACCTTTAAAAAAACAGAAATGGAGCAAAGAGAGGAAGGTAAACTTCCTGAAAAAACGTATATAATTCCTGGTATTTTAATCCCAGATATATGGATTTATAATCTAAAAGAGTATTCTAAGTTTTTTCTTCCTGACTTTAAAGAGGGCTCTCTTCTTGTCCACAGGCTCACTAATGTGGACTCTGGAACTGTGTTGGAGTCTGTTTGTGTAGGTCTTCGGCTATGTGGACAGAGGGACCACGGTACAAAGGTGACCCTTCCAAAAAGACGAACAAGCACAACAAAATAACAAAGATCAAAAAGCATGAGAAGCGGTCAAAATGGATGCAATGGGCAGTTTTCATATTTATCTGTTTCAGCCCACTGCAAACAACGTCTTTGTATATTATGACTGTCCCACACATCAGCTACGCTAAAGGACCAACAATGGCACAAACATAAAGAATAGAGTAGAAAATTTTAGCTAACAGCTACAGCACGTATACGATGGTGTAGCATTCACTGACTACCAACAAGGTTCCTAGAAGGGACCTTAAGTCTCAAGACTCTTTTTAACTTACAATGGCCCTAAGGATTTCAGATTCTCAAGAAGACGAGCAGCTTCCTTCTTATTGCACTGGAAGTCTTGACTTGTCCAATTATGTGAAAAAATGCATCTTCTTTTCTACTGAATGTAAATACAGCAGTAAACTTGAAATGAGCTTGAATGGTATGTGGTCAGAGTTGTATATTTCTTTTAATGGCAGTGTGCCTTGGAGAGCTGATTACTGAAAGGTGTAAACTTAGCAATAAACTTTTAATGTGTGTTGAGAACACTGGATAAGCCTTTCGTCTTAATTCTTCTCTTTATAAGGACTTAAAAGGATATTCCGTGAGATTTATGTTGGCAAATCTTGCAAATTGTGTCCCCAATACACAAAGCTTTGCTTTCAAATGTGTTTAAAAAAATGTAATTCATATGTGTAACTGACACATGAGTGACCACGAAGTTTGTCGTTTCCACCGCACATATTTAATGAATCTGGGTCTGAGTGATGTTGGAGGTTTTGTTCAGTGTGATCAGTAAATGATCAAGTATTGCGTTTCCATCAGACAGTAGTGACTGACAGCAGTGGGCTGGGACAAAGCTGGCTGTCGCTCTCCACTCGAGTCCCGTGAGTCAACAGCTCCTCCACTGTTGTCCAATCATCGAGCAGCTTGCTGTTTCTCAGTCGGTTCTGCTTCATGTGGCTCAGTTCCAGCACCGTCTGAGATGACAGTGACCCCTGAATGCCCCCAGTTTGCTCCTCCCCACCTCCTCTCCTCTCTCGGTGTTGGCGTGACAGCGCCAGGTGGCGTCTCCTTTCCGTCCGGCTCCAGTATCGCCCCGCCAAACGTCCATCTTCCCCTTCATCCTCCCCTAGTCTGCCTCCCTCTCCTCGCACCTCCTCGTCTGTGGTGACCTCACTGCGTTCCCTGGCCAGACGGTATGCTCGGGCCCTGAGCAGCTGATTCCTGACTGACCTCTGATTGGACAGTCTAGAGCGAGGTGAGGGTGGAGAGCGAGGACTACGTTGCGGAGCTCCAAGAGTGCTGTAGAAAGGACTGCATGTGCCCTTTGGCTTGCCAGGGCGGTTCCCAAGGGTCTGAATGCCACGCCAGTCTGACATTCCACTGGAGCCGGATCCAGGGCTCTTAGAGAGCGAGTCCTCCTCCCTGCTGCGGTTCGAGCCTGGGCTGTTTCTCATTGTGTTCTGGTGATTGGTCAGACTCGTTTTGTCTATGCTCAGATGACTAGCAGGGTGACAGTTATTGGGATAGCTGGCCCTGCTCCTGGGCCCCAGTGCATTGCTGGTTGTGTCTGGCTGGTTTATCTGGGCTGTGTTTGGATCTGTCATGTTGGGGTGACTCGCCCTGCGGCGTCGCTGTCCTTCACTCAAATCTGTTATTGTTCGACTCCTACCTGGACCCTCTACAGTCCCGCCTCCTCTGTGCTGCTGCTGCTCCAACCATAGTGCCCTCCGCTGACAAGGCTCAGTACGACAACCTGTTTCAAAGAAAGATGTAATTAGGCCTTAGATATGTGTCTGCAAGAGTGTTTTTGGATATACTGAAAGATGCTTGATGGGCATGTCTCTCTTACAACCCCAGAAACACTCACCTGAACCTGGATTATAAACTTAAAAAAACACGCAGAATATTTGCAAAATTTCTCATACATTACGAAAAAAATAATGAAAAATAATTAACCACAATGTCTTTCTGAAAACATATGAGGTGAGACGTAAGTTTGTCAGGTCATGGTGCATTAAGGATCCTAGACACTGAGCTGGTGAATTAATGCTATTTTGCTAGAAAGGCAGCACAACAATACCACGATGCAGTGCACGGTTGGTTATATAAACAAGAAAATGTGGAAATGACACGTCGTCATTTTTAGGTGAAATGTTGGCTCTCAGTCAAGACATTTAAGCATTTTTCTCCCTCACAACAGGAGAGTCTTAGACTTTATGAATTAAAGATAGATTTAGCCACCATGACACTGCAGATTGGTTTCTGTTAGCACTTCGTCCATCTACTAAAAGTGACCATGTTTCAATGAGATGGTAGCGTGGCCAAATTATTAGCTTGCTGAGCAAGATTCATTCATAGACTTTGGGTACATCACACCAGCAAAGATACGTGCTAATTAGTGGTAAGTAATGCTTCACAAAAGTCTTTACTTCAGCAACACTGATGTACAGACTTCTTGGATAGTCTGCAGCTCTATGCAGGAGATATTGTTTGGCACGTTATTCCATTAAATGCTCAATAAGGTACTAAAAGCACAAACACAGTAGAGAGGTTCTTCTCATTAATTCTAGAAGGTGAGGTCCAGCAAATAGCTAACAGCTACTGTTACCTGTGTCAGCACACTGTTAGTCAAAGTGGCTATTCCCCTAACTGTAAGCCTTTGACGTATCTAAATTGATGTATTTTTAAACCTGATGTGTAGCTTATATGAAGAAATCTATCTATAGAGACAAAAACTCTACCCGGCTGTTAACCTACCTTTGTGATGCTGTAGAGTTGGGCATTTTAACATGAGTGTTTGTAATGTTGATTCGCTGTTGGAGCCAGCCTCGAGTGATCATTTAAGGAACTGAAGCTTTTGACTCTGTCTTAATTTGCAGATGCAAATTTTGCTACTTGATTGGAGGGTGTAAATCTGAAAATTCAGGATTGATGTAGTTATGTTTTTCGGGAAAACAGGGGTAACAAAACTCTATAAAGGAAGCTGAAAAAGCACAAGTAGTGCTGGATTTCCTTGGTGTCTTAAAAAAATAAACAGGGATAAGAAATAAAAGAAACCCAATGGCAAAAGCACTTTGACCTCTGGTTGGATGGGAATGAAGCCATAGCTCAAAGCATGGACAAATTAAAATCACTAAAAGTAGAGATTTTCACAATTAATTTACTGTGTTTTACTTACCAATAGAGGGTGAAGGTGGTGAACGGTGACGAGGTAAAGTGGGACTCCTCTCAGCTCTGTGGAAGTGAACTGTTGTGGTCGTGCTGTTACCCACAGAGCAATGGGATGCTTGTGGTACTCCAGGTTGTGTCATCGGAGTTGTCTCAGGTATCGACTCCAAATCCCAGCGTCCTCTCTGTTCACGAGGGGAGTGGCCTGAGCGAAGATGGTGAGCTTGCCGGTGAGTGTGGCCTCCATGAATTTTGTGTAGCCGTCTGTGCTCCCCAGTGCTGACACTGTGGAAGCCCGAGTCGCTGGGTTCGGAGGAGATTAGGGACTCGGAGGAAGAGGAGGATCCTTGAGAGGAAGGGGTGTGGCCAGGCAGTGATGACATGGCATCTGTCTCAGCTTCGGAGAGCGCTATCCGGTTGTGTGGGCTGTCGGGGCCACAGCCTAACCCACTGTCAAGCTCACTGAGGGGAAGGTAGCCAAGAGGACGTTCAGACCTCCAGGGCTGACGATAGTCGGACTAAAGAGAAAATAAAAGAGAATTTAAACTGAGTTTTTTTTTAATTCAAACTGCAAAAAATGCTCCAAATGCTACATAACTGCAAAATTTACTGATACAAAAAATTGAATAGTTAGAGAAACAGTATAACAGAGACAGGGATAGGTCTGAGAAGAGGGCATAGAGTTGATACTGAAACCAGTTACCTGTCTTGGGAAATTCTTCGGGTCCACCTCTTCTCCACCGTAACAGCCAATCAGACAGCTCTCAGAGTTAGGCTGGTAGTGCAACATTTCTTGACCCTGGAATAGAAACAAAGATGAGAAAAGAAACTAGTGTGTCTTCATCGGAGAGGGTCATGAGTTAAATCTAATGTTGAAAGTCTCCCAAACGTGTGGCAAGAAGACCTTGAAGAGGAGTTCAGTCAGATTGAAATCAGGACTGTTTTTAAGGGCCAATATATCGAACGATCTGGAAAGATCACACCTAGTGTCATATTTTAGATGAACACACTCAAGTGATATTTCAGAATAAAATAGTGTTGTAAACAAAAACAAATTACCCGGTAGTCCAGTCTGTCCAGATGGTCTAAGCTGTAGGACACACTGGGCAGGTAGTTGTTGCCTGGGTGCTGGTCATTTGATGATCTGGGGAGGTAGCCATTGGGCGGGTAGGCATCAGGTGGCATCATCATGTGACCATTGGGAGGGTATAGGTCAGGTGACACAGTCATGTGACCATAATAAGACCTGTGTAGTGAAAAAAATAGGTCACTTTATATTTTATGAGGAAGTGATGCAATAAGAATGTAGGACGCTCCTGTAAAAGTGTCATATATACCTGGTTAAAAAATAAATAAATAAATATAGTCTTTATGTACCGTAAATGGATAATCATACCATGTTCTAAACAGACAGGTACTTCAGGAGAACAACCTTCCATTGCCATGAGTATTTAAGAGAGAGACACTCGATGGAGCATCATACTGACCTTGCAAACTCAATTTGCCCTAAACCTGCAAGTAAAAAAGGCACATTGTCCTTCAGTCTGACATATTATGTAAACAGAGGCATATGATTTATTTTGGTGCTTTTCATTGCAGTCATTACACGTCAGCTCATCCCCAAACCTTTTTTAAAAGTCTTTATGATACATGTTCTCATCCTTGATCCTGAACCTACATTCTCTGCTTTGTGGTGAAATTTTACTCTAGTTGTCCGTGTAGGTTCTCAGTCATCCAGGTCATGGTAAACTAAGGAGCTTGGAATGAAAAGCAACTGGACGTTTCATCTCTCATCCAAAAAGCTTCTTGAGTTCTAAGACCAAATGGTGGAGAGTCCCAGATTTTAAGCCCTAGTGGGAGTTGTCCCTTAAGAGGCTCGTTGACCCACTAATTGATCATCTGCCTCATCAAATGAGCTAAGGCCTGAAAAAAGGTGTGGCTCATTATCAGCAGAGGCTTCGGATGAAACCATTGTCACGATGAGTGGGTGTTAAGTCACCTGGGAAGGGATCTCAAAACTGGATTATAGATGGCAGACAGTTGGTGTCGTAAGCCAGGCCCTTCTGTTCAAGGATGGTTGAATGCCATCTATGTCCACTGCTGGGAAGGCCTTTCACACCATGTATAAATTGATTCTTAGAGTTCAGATAGATATCCACAACCAGATTAGTTTTATTTCCTTGAGAATAACAAAAAGATATCTACCAATTTGTTTTCAATTTGATATCTATTTGTGAAAATGTGATACAAAATATCCAACTGTCTGCCACCTATTATCCAGGTTTGAGATCCCTTCCCAGGTGCCTTAACTCCCACTCACATCTTGTGCCTGTTGATCTCTACAAGTCACATGATAGGGTGACGCAGGGACTCCTTACCTGAAACCTCTGACTCGGATAAGAGGTTAAAACATCGTCAAGAAACGTAAGGAAGTTCAGTCACTTTTATTTCCAATTTCCTTAGTTTACTATAGTTCCAAACTTTCATCCTTTCACCCATCTTTCTGCCATCTTTTAGTCCTACTGCCAGCATCTTATCCAGTTTACAAACACCTTATTCCCAAAATCTGACCTCAGTTCCCAACTTTACACCATTTAATTTTTTTCCTTCTCTTTAAAAGTCTCTCATACTGCGAAACACACTAATTTCTCTATTGTCATGCACCTATGGGTTGGGGGTGCTGACTTGGTTATCAAGTCAGATCTTGGCTCCTCAAAAGTAAAGCAAACTGTGAAATGTTTTTTACCTAATTCACAAAAATTATGTTCTCACCGTCAGAATAGGACAGAAGTACCTACCCTGCAGTGTAGCCGTCTCCCTGACTTTCCTCTCCCTCCATCAGCCCCATGGCTCTCAGGGCCTCCCAGTGTCTCTCCGTGGGGATACTGCACTCAATTGCACAATGGGACCTTCGCCTCCTGTGACCATGCCCCCTTTTACCTTCCACCTGCACAGCGACCGGCTGGCCATACTCGTCCACGTAGTGAAGCTCCTCTCGGTGTCGGTGGTGAGCAGGTTCATGAGTTTTAGCCTAAAGACCAAAAAAACGATGAAAGCTAAAGCACTGTTTTGTTTTGTTTTTTGCAAGCTTAAGAAAAAGTGCAAATGAACATCAGCAATTTGGTTCCCTCTATGACCCATGATATATATTTTCAACCACCCGAGGCCCTGCTTCTGCTGTGAAACATCGCAGTATTTTGCGGAGCAGATAGGCAGCATAAAGACACATAGGTAAAGTGGGAGTTTGGCCTCCAATACAAGGTCAGTCAGTGCTTTTGATCCAACTGTTTGGCATGCCTGACTACAATTGTGTTACATAACGTGGCATATGATTCACACTGTCTTTATAGAAAAAAATGAGCCATTTTGCATAAGTTGGATAACAAAAGAGAAAAGTTTTGAGTGGAACAACAGCAAATTTTTTCCTTTAGTAATTACTGTAAGTGTGTTTTTTAATGGAAACAGATGTTTATTGAATACAAAGCCCCTGACCAATGACCCTCTATGACACCATCAGGTGTGTTTCAGAATGCTCCATGCAGTATTCAAATGAAACTGAAATAGTTATTACACCAGACAAATAAAACCACTGGAGTGATGAATGACCCCGGGGTCGTGGAAACACACTGGTACTGGTGTCCAGGCTCCCGTGCATGTTCATGCTGATCTCTCTCTACCTCCAGGGTAACCCTGCTGTCATATCTGTGGGATGCAGGTGAGCTGATTGGTTGCTGTTTGTAGCTTGTTGCAGGCCTGCCGCTTGAACACTGGCTTCCCTCCAGCTTCTGTGGGCTCTCCTCTTTCCACCTCCAGCCAGCAAGCAAACTAGTCAATCAGCTTGTGTGTAGGATGTTAACTGATATCTGCCCAACAATGCAACAGTCCAGGTTTGGTAGAGGTGGGTGGCATCTCCGTGTAATCCTTTATTTCTTCTATTTTGCTGAGTTAGGAGTTTTTTATTTCATTAGGTATGTTTAGGTTGTACTCAGGGGTGGACTGAAGCAAAAATTCAGGCAACGAGTTTGAGTCTATCCTCAGTCACACAGATTTCTGATTTTTTTTATGCTAACCATGCCTCTGAGCTGTCAAGATATCAGATTTTCCACATTTTCTCCAAAGGAATTTCATGGCCAAAAGAATTCACTTTAATGATGCTATTGACTGTCTAATCCACTCCAACGCTTTCTTTCGGTAAAATCAGTTACATTTAAAATGAAGGAGAAATGCAATCAACAAAAGGAAGATCACTACAAAGTGTTGTATACATGTGGTATAACAAAATATTTCATGTTAACAGATATATACAGTAAGTATGTAATTTGTCCAATATGTTCATCTTGGGTAAAGTTACCCAGATTAACACGAGTTATTAACATCTGCTATGCCTGTAGATACAAACTCACTATGAATACACCAACAACACTGATGTACAGAACAATTAGTAGAGAATGTGATAGAGCGTGACCTCTGACTTCTACATGACTCTATCTATAATAAAAGTGACAAAAAAATGAGCGTGATTAAGTGACAGATTAAGTGTGTCTGCATCGCTCCCTCTCTTCTTTACCTTTCCTCTGGCCACCCAGGATACAGGTAGACATGGAGAGAGAAGGCAGGCTGCATTAACACAACTGTGTACATCTTTGGATGCTGCAGCGAGAGCACGCAGTCTGTAGTTTTGCCGAATTTAAATGCCCTGAAACTAAACTAAAAACACAGAAAGTCGAGAAGGAAAAAACACCTCTCCCTCTACTGCATGCTCATCTTTTCTCTTTTCTTTCCCTTCAAGTTTAAAGGCAGATAACTGCCTCTCCCTGACCTTGGTTCTACTCAAGATCTCTTCCTGTTAAAAGAAAGTTCTTCCTCCCCACCATCACCAGCTGCTGGCTCACGGGCGATCCAATCATTATAAATTAGAGCTATTTTATTTTGTAATCTTTGGTTCCTGAGTATTCTTCTTGAATCTTCCTTCCTTTGACAGTTTTCCCTTAATTTCCTTAGCACTGCCCTCATAAGTATCACCTGTTTAATTAGCCACACCTGTTCCCAGTCATCCAATCAGCTATATACGTTCTCCCCCTGCTTCCGTTTGTTCCTTTGCCCAATCCCCTCATCTTTTTTAAGGTTTGGTTTTCCAGCAGTTCCCAGTGCTTCAAGCATTCCTCATGTTCCTGATGATCTACTTGTGCACGACCTTTTTGGATTCTCTCTTTTGCCTGCCCCCTTGCTGGAATTGTTTGCTCTTCTAACTGACCTGTGTATGACCTCTGCCTGGTCAAAGAATTTTAGTCTCCTTGCCTCCAGTGTCTTGCATTTGGCTCCTCTGCTCAGCGAGCCCTACACTAAAAGTGTTGAGTACCTCAAATATATAAAGCCCCTTGAGATGACTTTTCTCTATATGGATAAAAATGAATTCACACAGTAAAAAACAAAAAGATCTGCCTCTTTTGTTTTAATGATGCTATTAAGAAAAACTATGAAAATCAACAAGTAATGCTGTAAACTATTAAATGCTTCCCTAAATAAATAAGTGTTAGATGTGAAAGGCAGAATGATGGAGAGTTCAATAGAACTGAAACCAGCATAACGGAGGTCTGGGTTTATAAATAGAACGAAGAAGAGTTCACTGAAAAATCGAGAAAGATTTCAGTTGAGTGACTCACATACAAATAAGGCCAGCTGTACCAGAGATGCACGATAAACACTGAGATGCCAGACTGGGAAGATTTGAGATAATAATGAAAAAGCATCTACTCAGTAAATATTTTCTGCTGCTCGTTTCTGAAGGAGAAACATTGGCTGAGATTTTGTTTAGCTAGACCTCAAAAAGTGATAAAAATCTGGAGATCAGGCTGATCACAATATCTCGTTTTCACAAATGAATTAATGAAGATATGATTTTGAAAAATAACAGCAACAATGCTTTCAGTCAAATCAAGGTTTAACTTTGATTTAGGATAAAAATGAACCCTGATCATAAAGATTTTAAATATGAAAAGTTTCTTTATTAATACTCAACTATTTAATTTAGAATTTGTTTACTTTACCCTTTTTCAGTGCTGTATAATACATTTATTTATTAAAATACAACAAATAAGATCAAGCAAGCTCACTCTGTCCAGTCAGAGCATAAAAGGACAACTCAGGACAGGTCGGCTAAAGCCAAGTGATAACAAAACTCCTGTATAATGGTTCAGCCTTGTGTTGGAACGTCACATGTGAAAGTTAAGATGCAGTGAAGTTACAGAGAGGCGGCACGATCTAGGTCAGGATTCAGCCCCCCGTAACCTCTGGACCAGCACTGGAGTCTTTACTCTCTCAGTACAAGGCCTGAGGTCACACACACACACACACACAGGGACACAAAACACTTTCACAGACATTAACACAGAATCAGAACCATAAACAACATACAGGTTCATACATGTGGAAACCTGCTTCCCAGAACACCGCCCCCCAAACACACATGCGCGTGCGCACACACACACACACACACACACACACACACACACACACACCGTGACAAACCCGTGCACACACACAGGCACACAGAGCAGTCAGAGAGTGATGTGCTGTACCCTGGAGAAGTGTGTCGCGCTCCACTGCACTTTGACAGTAACACAGACTGATCTCTCTCCCCTCCCTTCATCTATCCGTCGCTCTCTGCTGTTTGTGATGCTTTGACTCAGTTTTCAGTCTCAAAGTGCAAAACTCTGCAGAATGCAGACATTCGTCATTCTCAGCACAAAATCACAGTTAGCATGCAACAAGAGAAAACAAGTGTCACATGAGGAAAGCTTGGTAAATCTGGGTCCACCAAACAGAGTTTGATTATAAGAATGCGAGTCACTGCAATTCAAAATCTCAAATTAGGCTATAAATAGAAAAATAAGTCTGGTACTCAGCCTGTTGTCTTTTAAAGTTCAACCCAAACTGTACATAATACATGAGAGTCAAAGTCAAATTTATTTATGCAGCATCTTTCATACAAAAGCAGTTCAATGTGCTTTACAAAGACAAAAAGACAAATGCTTAAAATCAATACAAAAATGCAATAATTACAATAAATTTTACATTTCATGTAACAGCTACAAAAACAAAAAAGTTTTTAATTCTGATTTGAAATAACTAATAGATTCTGTGGTGTATTCCACAACCGAGACACATAAACACTAAATGCTGCCTTGTGTTTTTGGTTCTGGTCCTAGAAATATTAAGTAAACCTGTTCATGAGAAGCTAAGAGGAATAGAAGCATCATAACCCTCAAGTAGGTCAGCAATATGTTATGACCCAAGACCATTCAATGCTTTATTATAAACCATTAGCAGAATTTTTAAATCAATTCTTTTACACACAGAAAGTGAACGATTTCAAAATTGGTGTAACACGATCCATTTTCCTGGTGTTGGTTACGACCATAGCAGCAGAAAAAGCTGCAGCTGATTAATTGATTTTTTTTTTTATTGAGACCAGTAAAAACTATATAATCTAGCCTACTGAAAATAAATGCATGAAGGAGCTTTCAGTATCTTTCTTTGTAGGAGAGCCTTAATTCTTGCACTAGGTTTAAGATGGTAATAGGCTGATTTAGTAATGGTCTTTATGTGGGTATTAAATTTCAGATCAGCATCCATAACTATGCCAAGATTTTTAACTTGATCTGTAGTTTTGAGCTTCATTAACTGAAAGTGGGGAAATAATTTCAAGTCTTGCATTTGTGGGACCAAAAACAATTCTGTTTTCTCAGCATTGAGCTGAAGAAAATTCTGCCTTATTCATAGATTATTTTTTGAATACATTTACCTAGTAAGTCTAAAGGACTAGAGTTATAAGGTGACACTGAAATATAAAGCTGAGTGTCATCAGCATAACCAGTGTTGGGGAGTAACAGAATACATGTACCGGCGTTACGTATTTAAAATACAAATATGAGTAACTGTATTCTGTTACAGTTACCGTTTAAATAGGTGATAATTAGAATACAGTTACTTTGTTGAACTAAATGGATTACACGCCAGTCTTTTCCTATTTCATATGTTAGGCTATCCCCTCTCTAATTTTGGTAATTCCACGCATTGCTGGAAACCCAAACAAAAGACGCAATAAGAGGATCTAATGTGAGCATCCTATTAATGTTGGTGGCATCAGTTACACAATGGACCCAGAGCCAGCACACAGAGCCAGCAGTGCACGGGCAGGAATGCATTTCTTTCTTGGAAATTCCGACACCACTTCATATTTAAAGAAGAAAGGGATGAAATCTGACCGTGCAAGGCAAACTCTGTTTGCCCGCAACCGTGCTGCTCCCAACGTCAAAAGACTCCAACCTAAAGAAACATATGGAAGTAAGTTCTTTTTTAAAAAACTAATGTTAGCCCACTGCAACTACCTTGTTTTAGTTGTGGTAGCTACCTGGGTTATGTGCCACTTCCGCATCTTTGATGTACTATTGCTGTGTGATTTATTACAATTACTGAAAGCTACTCCCCACTGAGCTAACATTGTTTGCTGCGTTAGCTGAGGTTAGTTCATAGACTGCAGACTGTTAAACTTGATGGATAGCATTAACAACCTGCTAGCTGCAAATAATCATGTGCAGTTCTGAAAGCGGTAGCGAGTAGCCTTCAGTAATACTAATAAATCACACAGCAATAGTACATTCATGTAGTTCTAAAAAGCATGACAATATATTAGGTAACGCAAAGTATTCAGAATACGTTACTCTCATTGGGTAACGCCTACATTTTGAGGCATGTATTCTGTAATCTGTAGTGGAATACATTTTAAAAGTAACCTTCCCAACACTGAGCATAATTATGATATGAGATATAATAATGCTCCATAATCTGAGTTAAAGAAAGCATATAAATATAAAACAGAAGCAGTCCAAGAACAGAACCCTGAGGAACCCACACATAACCTTTATTTGGTCAGAATTATAGTTGCAGGATTTCCGGCTAATGGCGGTTTGGTGTGAGTTGTGTTTTGGTGAACTCCTGCAGGGTCGGCCTTTTTAAAATTATTATTGGGCACTTTTTCTCTGACTCGACCCCAAGCGATATCTAACTCATTTTAAAATAGTACACTTTTTGATTGCCGCCACCAGTAGCGATGTCGGCGCTCTCAAAGCGGAGCTGCTTTCAGCTCTCTGCGAGGACTTTGCTGCTACACTTCAAACGGAGTTTCAAGCTATCCTTGGTGAAAGTCTTTCCTCCATTAAGTCCGAGCTGCTCTCCTTCAAAAACGAATTGTCATCTAGCCCGTCCGCGATGCAGGAGAGTTTCACTGGGCTAAAGGTAATGGTTGCCAAGATGGAGCGATCTCTGTCCACCTGTACTGATGACATCGTCAGCCTCCAAAGAAAAGTGGAACATCCAACTAAAGCGGTGGCCAAGTTGGAGGATAAATGTGACGACTTGGAGTCCCGGTCCCGGCGTCAAAACATTCGCATCGTTGGTGTTCCAGAAGACGACCCATTGTCGGCGTCCACGGCTGCCATCTCACGGTTGCTTAAGGAGGCCTTTGACCTCGCCGAGGAGCCGCTGCTAGATCGTGCTCACCGTACTCTGGCCCCCAAGCCTAAAACAGGCGAGCGCCTCCGTCCCATTGTAGCGAGGCTACATTACTACACTGACTGTGTTAAAATTAGGGGTGGGTTTTGATTATCGATTTATCGATTAAAATCGATTCTAGCTTGGATAACGTGATATCGATTAATTAAAAACCTGAATTTATTTACATATAAATTTATTTTGCCTGAAACTCCAGAATCTCTGGTTAAACCTCACAAAATTTCAACAACCACCAAACAGCTAAAACAGTAAATGAGAGCAGGTACACGGATTTTGCACAAAGACGTAAACACAGAGCGTGGACCCGACGCATCAGAATCAGTGAGATGTCGGCTTTCTCACCCGACGGCACGTACATGGACACGCCGTCGCTGAAAGCCGACAGCTCACTGATTCTGATGCGTCAGCGGGTCCGCGCTTTGTGTTTATGGCTTTTTTGCGCTAGATTCTGAAACTGCAGGTTTTATCTCTCCAGCCAAAATTCACTGAACCAGCAGCGAAAGAAGATCCAAACTACACTTCACATTTGATAAATGTCGTCATTAATTCCCTCTGACTTTTGCTGTTTTGCTTCCACCACGATAAAATCACACTT
>VUQG01021443.1:29967-39980 GCA_015106755.1 Etia nguti | reverse complement strand
TACACAAAAAAATATTTTTTTTTTTTTTTTTTTTTTTTATAACAAAAAAAAACAAAAAAAAAAAAAAAAAAAAAAGTCATGTGTCAGACACACTGATGTAATTTCCTTTACTATTCAGTAATATCAAAAAAGGATTATGAGAAAAATGAGTGACACCCAAACCAGACATGCATTTCTTTTGACAGACATCGCTGAGAGCATATTAATATGGATTTATCGTCGCCACAGATGGCTCACGCCATTTATTACGCTCTTTAATGACCTACAAAGGCTACAAGCTTGGTGGTCATCTCATTGATTTAAATGCATCATGTCAAAATGTTACAATGCTGTACCTAAGCTTCTTATTCATGAAATTGAAGCTATTGCAGAGCATTTCACTCGTGGGACTCATGAGCTCTTAAATCAGCCTTTGGAGAGTATCATATGGGAAATGTGGATTACAACCAAGTAAATTATAGCTCCTCATTGCTTCAGCAACACAAGTTAATGACTGAAACTTTTTTTTTGGTGTGCGACTTAACTCGTTTCTCACATCTGCAAGTTCCAGTGAATAAAAATAAGTAATTAGCCATTTTAGGTGAGTAGACTGAGAAATACTGAAGAGAAGATGTTATTACAACAAGTGAAAGACTCTTTGAAAGTTATGAATATTTAAAGGAAATTAATTAAGATGCAGAAATAACTGTTCGGGAGATAGGAACGAATAGTTTAAAAAATATACATGTATGGTCACCTAATTCACAAGTTCATATCTCACAGAGTTTCATATACCCTTGCTGCTTTATATCCATTCTAGATAAATATAGTATATTTCTGCATTAGATACAAGCAGCTAGGCTATCCCAGTGTAGAGCGGGTAACTGTGCTCCTCAAGGCTACGTCAAGCCTCCACAAATTCAGGGAATTTAAAATGAAAAACAAACATTGTGATGGTTCAGAATCAATCACTGACATTTTATACAGGTTTAAACCTTTTCATACAATTTTTTTTGTAGATGTACAATGACAATAAAGGGCTAAAGCCTCAAATATGAAATAGTTGCCAGATTTTTATTTTTTATTTATTTTTTATTTTTTAAATTGAGCGTTTGAGTCTTCTGACAAGAAGAATGTGTTCCAGGATGGCAACGTCTCTTTTAATATAATAACATTAATATTAAAAACATTAATTTGCATCCATTAGTTTTCATTTGCTACATATTAAATTTTTTGCAATTTATTGATTAAAAATGTATCATGCATGAACTGGGGGCGGAGAATCACACTGATGATGTAGAAGTTTCAAAAACTCAAAAAAGCTCACGCATCATATATAATATGTAATGTGATACGCTCGGCTTTACAGGCCTAAATTTATCTTTACTCATTTTTAATCAAAAGAATTTATTTTTGAAGGGTACATACTGTCAGCTGCTTTGTGCATCATGTATCTACTTTGTTGTTTGATCATGTTTCCATAGTCAAGTTTTTCTTTGATTGTGAGGCATAACAAAGAGAATCAAATGAGATGCAAATGAATTCTCAATTTGACATTACAGACAGATTATATAACATCACAGTACATGTTCAAATATGTCAAATATTATTGCAGTTACTCTTACAAAAGCTAAATTACTGTTATTAATAAAATGTCCCATTTGTTCACTTGATTCTACTGACAATGTCATTTTTTGTGCAATTTTTAAGTAACCTCCACAGTATTTATTCTAAATCTAGACTCTGAGGGTTTATTAAAAGCTGTAGGAAACTTAAAAAAAAGAAATCATACTCCACACACTCAGTCAACTCCTGGGTCTATATCTTTAAGAAATATTAGAAAACAGACTGCACTGTCAGCTGTGTATTCCAGTCACTACTTTTCCTCTGACATGTAAAATTAAAGTGCGATTGAGGAGGAAAAAAACAGAATGAATTTAGCCTCTAGCTCAACACCCAAAAACAAGTGAATTGTTGAAAAACAATAAGCTGATTTGTCTTAAGATTATGGGCGAGATTTGTATCAGAACTGTCATTCTCCAGACAGCTGGCCTTAATACCCCAAAATCACCGAAGAGGGCAGGGCCACAAGTGATGAAGCTCCAGAGTTTGTACATTTTTTTTTTTTTGGCATCTGGCCACCAAAATCCAGACCGATTTGCAAAGAGAGCGGCAGTGAAATACAGCTGTGGCGCCAGAACTGCAAATAACTGACTGCAAGAAACAAGTCAAATCAAGACAGCCACGACACATTTTAAGTTATGACTGTCACCACTAAACACAGCTCAAAGCCAGCTGTGAGAGGAGGTTGTCGTGAGGCTTACAGCCGCTGTCAGTGAAGAGTGGAAGAGGTTTTTTTAAAAATCAGTTTTCGTGATTTACAGCATGCACATAAAGAAGCTTTTACTTGTTTAATACTTTTCCATGAATTTTGTTTAAGTCCTGGACTGCAATTCAGTTGTGCTTATTCTTTCAGATTTAATCACAAAGAGCAACTCGGAATTGTTTTCTTACTTTAAAAGGAACTCTGTTTAATCCAGATAAAGTTTGTGCTTAAAAAGTACCATTTTTCTTCCAAATGCATTGTATACAAACTGTTTTTTTGAGCTGTACGAGTTTTGATAAAGGATTAATGATCAGAATCAACCTTAAAAAGGTTAAAAGTTCCGTTCTTATAACACTTCAATTATGAGAATTTTTCAGGTCCCGAGAGTTCAAATGTACTGCAACTTAAAAAGATACCAGCAAACTGAAACGCTGCAAAAGCACACAAAGCACAGCAGAAGCGATTTTGGGGACGCAATGTGACAAAACGGCTAATCGGGAGCATAACTACACACATCACTTGAACCCTGAGTGCAATTATTGCACGTTTTGGGTTCTTCTGTTGTGTTTTATTCGACTTCCGTTGGGTTTTGCGTGCTTTTGCAGGATTTTCCTGCTTGCTAGTGTTTTCTTACGTTGCAGTGCACTTGAACTCTAAGGGCCAACGTAGAATTTGCCTTATGTGAAACAGGTAAAACACGACTGCTCGTAAGACAAAACAAGATATTTGGAGACATCACCTTAACTTTATAGAAAGTGACAGCAAACAGTTAATTAGTTAATTAGTTGTGTGATAATACTCCAAAGATGTAACACCCTTGTGCATTTCATACTTTAATAAACATCTCTTCTTCTTGTCCTTCCTGGCAGGTCAGCTAGAACATTAAGAAATTATTGCCGCAAACTGGACATATGCACAGCTGCATGATTTCAACAACTGGGCAATATTCATCCACTGTACTAAACACATAAGTCAAATACAGGTTCTGACACTCTGCTGCATCATTACAACATTTTACGACACTCGTTTGTTTGGTTTTTTTTTTTTGCACATTTTGGCTCTAAACTGTACTCTTAATAAGGCACGCACATTGGGTTTACACTGCTCTGTCATCAGTTTAGATAAGATAATTTTTGTCCCTGGTCTTTAAATTGCATCTGCAGCTTCAGTACTTCTGCTTTGGCTTCAAACTATCAAGACTATATATTGTATTGTATGTATTGCATTAGTGCATTCTTGTATATCTCTGCGTAGGCACAAGTACAAAGGAAACACTGGTTCACAAAAGGTTCTGTTGGGCAAAAGCGCCACATGAGCCCCGTCAAAAGCTCCACAGGAGCCCTTACAAAGCTTAACCGTACAACGACTTTAAATCGACAATTATTCTTTGGACTGTGTGCAGCATGAAAGGGTTTGCATGCAGTCACAATATTGCAAAGACATATCAAACTCTGTAGTTAACCTGAGCCCTAGCAATCTTTTCAGCCTTTATTGGATCACTGTTTCAGGCACAGTGAGTACAAACTCAGCGCAGTTCCAGCAACAGTACACAGGTCTTTAAATAAAATAGCTTTGATGAACCCAGTGTACACTTCCCAACAAAAACCATTAGTGACTAGCTAGTGAAACATTTAGCCGATAAGATGAGACTATAGTCTACTGGAACTAATAAATAAATTGTTTGCTATCCCCCCATGTGGCCAAAAATCTATGAATGGAGTTTTAAATATTTTTTGGCATTAATATAAGAAGCCCCAAAATATTTAGATATAATATTTTCCCCAACAGAGAACACAAGTTATCGCCAATCATTTCTGAGCAGATTTAGATCACAAACTAAGATGACTGCCTCCTGGTTTGGTTTTGGCACCAGGTTTCATTTTATTTCAGGCTCAGCGGAGCATATGTGTTTTAATGCTCTGCATTTAATCAGCAGCTCTTTTTTCCCCCCCTTGCCACAAAAATTCAAAGAAATGGCCCGAGCCTGAAGAGAGATCTCTCTCAGTTTTGCCCTCAAATTGAAAGTACTGCTCCCGGGATTTTTTTACAGTATTGGTTATATGAAGGAAGCTTTGTGCTTTTTAGGAAACGATTAAGTTCTAGGCATGCCATTTGCCACAGTGAGCGATGCTTCAGAAAGGGAGAAACTTGTGCAAAAAAACATTATCATGCCACCACTATCATATTGTCATGAGACTCTTCTTGTTTTCTAATTGTGCAGGGATTAACAGCAGACATTGCTCCAGCAAATCATATGTGAAGAGTGTGGGAGAAAATGAGAAGTAGCTTAAGTGGGTGAATGACTGAGAGAGCAAGTGTGTACATTACAGAGAGAGAGAGAGAGATGGGGGGAGTGCAATAAATCTAGGACAGGCACTGACTGCAGGGTGAGGGGTGGGAGGGATAGTTAGGTAGAGAAGATTTCAGAGAAAGGAGGCAGAGCTGAAGAGGGAGGGACATAAAAGCAGTCAGGAAAAAGAAGAGAGCCTCAGATGCATAGTTTTCATTGTGAGGTGGGGGATTTGATGTATATTAATCCTTCAGAGGGGCAGGAGGAGCTCAGACTTTAGACCAATGTTGTAAGATTACATGGCATGCAGCAAGTTTTCCTCAAACCCCAAAAAATGTTGGTCCGAGTATGCCCACTGATTCATTAGAGTCTGTGTCTTCACTACTGTGCTGATTTCGATTTTTTCCGCTCTTCCTCTGACCAGAAGAATCAATCTGCTGCTAGAGTATTTTCCTCAGTCTGTAAAAGTTTCCTCTTCAAGCAGTAGGAGGCCGTAAAACCAAAAACCTATTCTTTCCAATGAATAGAAGATTGTTTCACTGTCCCATGATAGTATAGATGTCTTTCTCTGAAGTCTTTCCACCCTCGCAGAAACTCAAGTGTGAGGTAGTTTCGTTCAGAAAATGAAAAGTGAGTCGATACCGGCTGCTTTTTGGTCCAAAAACATTAGCAGCGGCTTTCACAAACCCATAATGACCCATTTTTAGTAAAGCAAAAGCCTATTGGAAAGCTCTTACAGCAGACAAATTTATTCTGTATCTCTACTTATAAAACCTCGATGCTATTTTAAACCAAACAACAGCTATAACCAATAAAGCTGCCATTAATATGTCGGATAATACATGATAGAAAATCTTACCAACTTATTCTTGTACGAGGTGGCTCATGATCTTAATATAACTGGGGGTTTGGGGGCTTTTTGGCCAAGAAACTGAGCAATTTTTGAATAGCATGTGATCACATAACACACATGAGACCACCTGAAGAATCTACCACACCAATTCAAATCTGCTAAAAGACCTGAGTGGCCCAAAAGTTTGCAGCTGCTTTCTAGACATTTACAATTATAGGCTGCTTAAAAGCACTCCCTTAACCACTTACTGCATGAAGTTACAAATTGTCTCCTATTCACTCATTCACAGACACCAAAGGGAGCAGGTCTGCTATGAAAGTATCCCCTGACAGTAGAAACATCTGGGCCTAATCTGGGCTACTTCTGGCATGCACAGTTAAGACACTGGCAGGTGTTGAGTGGGCCAGATATAGCTCAGAAGTCGTGGAGCAGACTACGCATGGGTTATGACAAGTGTACGGGAAAATGTAAGCTAAATGTGACACAACCTAACATCTGGCCCATATAAGGTGGAGTGAGGCTGACATAAGGCACAGAGACTTAAATGTATTCCTCATAAAGCTACACAGGCATATTTTATCCAAATATTCACTGCCACTTGGGGATGGTCATGTGTGTTTTGATCAGTGAGATGTGAAGAAGCAGGTCCACATGATCAACTCACTGCACTCAGAGCATCTTTACTACTAAAAGTTTTATTCTGGTGATTAAACCAGAAACTGAGCTGCAGCTGCCGTTTTAGTTGAAATGCAACAATCAACATCTGAATGTAAACAGACTCACTAAACAACAGAACTATCTAAATAGATTCCACGGCAAGCAATTAAAAAGAAGAAAAAAAATAGTACCAGCGACTGATTTTGTTCCTTTCCTACATCCTGTAATGAATAAAAGGAAAACCCCCTCTTTCAAGGTGTCCAGTGCTTGGCAGGTTTGGCTTGAGCACAGTTTGTTTCCTTGTCTTAATGCCTGTCCAGTTAATTTAACTGCAGCAGCTGAGGCTATGTGGATGCCTAATTAATGGTCCAACTCTGGCTGGAGACATTGTGGGCTGTCTGTAGAGAGTGCAGCCAGACTCTGGGCAAGAAAACTGCTCTCAGAGACAGCTCCAGCAGCCACTCGACCACTTCTGACTGTATTGACTTTGAGCTTCTCGCCTTTTCAGCTGCCTCTGGGTATTAAGGTATTAACAAATCTTTGTTGTTGTTGCTGTGTTTTAAATACTTTTCATCCCCACAAAGCTTCTTGAAAGTGTCTTAGATGATAAACTGCAGCTTAAAATTGCTGAAAGTTTGTGTATGTTCTAATTTGCATCTATAAAATAAATTCAGCATAAGGTCTCCTAAGACCAACAACTCTGCCTCAGTGCTGAAATGTAAGGTGCTATGCTATGCTCCTTTAACCACAGGATATTGGTGTAGACTAAGTTGTCCTGGGGTGGAAGTAATCAATCTCTTAAATGATAAATGGCTGTATGTATATGTGTATATACACAGGGCCTTTATCCCAAAAAGCAAACTCACATTTACAACAAAGGGTGGCAACGAGCTTCAGTGCAAGTTGTTGGCCTGTCCACTGGGAGCATTTTGTGGCTCAGTGTATAGCTTAAGGACATTTAGAGGGTATGTATTAAACTGCCACCCTCATGATTAGTAGACAATCCACTCAATCCCCTGAGCCACAGCCAGCGATCATCTATTTTAATGTAAAGAAAATAAGTTATTCAAGATGTCCGATGCATCAAAAATTTCCTAACCAATGATTCCTTTCAGTGCCCTTCACTGCTGCAATCTAGCATCTGCCTCGCCTATGATCTTAACAACCTGATCTTTTCACTGTTGTGTACTCATAACTAAAGCAGTTGTGCTAAACGCGTGGCCGATTTAATTAGTTTGTTTTGTTTTTTTTTAAGTAGAAAGACAATATCAGCATTTTTAATTTTGAGACATTTTGCATGTTTTTGAAGCAAAAACATTGTTAGAATATCTGCAACAACAACAAAAAGCTAAGTCCTCAATATAATTAACCACCAGCATATTACTGCCATTTATTTCCAAAGTGTCATGGACTCTATTGATTAGCCTCCCAGATTCCAATGGCTGGGCCTAGAATTGGTGGAAATGGCTTGTTTGCTGGACGGCACAAATGCTCCAAGAATCAAGCAGAACCACTTCAAGAACTAGAACTAATCTGATGGGATCTTTACACTGAAAGGACTGAAAGACAGCGACCAAAGAAATCAGAGTTTCTAGGCACAACCCAAGGCTGACTAAACCTCAGTAGCTGTATTGATGGTCCCAAGCTTGTCTTAAATTTGCAGAACATATGGAAAAAAGGCAAATTATGCACTTTATGCCATTAACTACTATAGCCTGTCTAATTGCGGGTGCTAGAGGTTCGATAAAAATTGCAAACAGTGAGCAGGAGAGCGGGCATCCCTGCCTGGTGGCCCTCGGGAGACAGAAGTTGAAAGCCGTTTGGTCATTTGTCCTGACAGATGCTGTTGGGGAACTGTATAATATTTTTAACCAGTTTATGAAAGAGTTTCCAAAACCTAATTTGTGTAAAGTTGCAAATAAAAATTTGGGGTCATCAACATTTGGGCCATATACACTGACAATACATAACTTTTTGTTATGTATAAATAACTATTAGAAATCTCCCCTCTGGATCTGTGTTCAGTGCTGTGAAATTAACATTTTTATGTATTAAAATTGCTCCTCCTGTATGCTTAGAGTTACAGTAGGCTCAGAACACATTAGGAAAGAGGTGTAGGAAACAGCGTCTTGTAGTGAGACAACAGTAGTGAGACAACAAGATGCAAGCATGGCGCTTGCTCCAGAGACAACATCTGCCTGTAGCCTGTTCTCTCTGGAGCAAGCGCCATGCACAGAGAGGTTCCATAAGAGACACGAGTAGACCCAAGTGGTGCTTGGTGTTGTCTGATTATATGAGTGAGTTATATGAGCGAGCGTGCGTGCACCTGTGTGTGTGTGCGTGAGTCCTATATGTCTGTGTGAGCTGTGAGGCCGTAGTGGATATGCTGACGCCGAGTGCGTATGTGCGTGATCGTGTCATGCAGATGAAATAATCTTTGTGTAAAGACCGAGGGTGCAGAAGCAGAAAAAAGGAAAGAAAAACTAATTGGGAAGGGGTTGGAGGTGAGAGGGAGTGAAAAGAATAACAAAACAGCTCATAATCTTACAGGAAAGCTGCGTGTGACTAAGTAGGAAAACAGCTGATCTGTGCAGTGAGAAAAGGGAAAAAGATTTTTTTTTAAAAAACAAAACAAAAAAAACATACAAAAGAGCAAAAGGGAGGGATGAAAGAGAAAACTTGGAAAAAAAAAAAAACCTTTACGCTGCAGAGACTGACGGTGATTTATCCGTTATGACGTCACGTTGAATTAACAAAGTGTCATGAATAAGCTAAATAGATAAATAGATAGTAAATTTAGTGAATTCTTACGTGGAGTGGCACTAATACAACCAGGGAGTGGTGCTGGGGTCGCGGTAGAGCAACCGTCAAAATTATTCTGTAGGCTTATTACAAAACACCAACAAAGTACAAGTTTCCCCTACCCAGATTTCTTTTAACATAACAGCAGACACAATGAGTTATGAACAGTGAGGACGACATGTACATTGGGGACGTCAAACGATACTTTTCTAATTAAAACACCTGATTGAATTGAGGCCGCACAGGTGATTTCAATTTTAATTGAGAAGTTGTCTTGAGGGATACTGTAATTGAATTTACATGCTATTACAATTTTTATTTTTGCTCCCTATTACTGCAATTAATCAGTGTGATCGTTTTCTCTCCAGTAGTTAAGATAATAAAGTCGTCAATGATTGTCACACTAGAAGGAACAAATGGCAGGTACAAAGACAAAAAAAGAAAGGCATTAGTAACATTTAACATAATGACATTGTACTGTTATTGAGCTTTTTCCATTTAAAAAGCTTATTATGACAGTAAACACAGCAGTCAAATCCTTATATTAAATAAAGTGCTAGAGCTGAAGAGTGAAGAGGCTGTAGCAAAACAACTGTTAAGGCACTTTGCTTTTTGAACTGAAGCCATGTAGAACACAGCTTATCCAACTGTTAATTACCAGATGCTCCCCTGGTTACATGATAAGTCCAAAAGTAAAGCACATACTGTGCGTGAAGAGGGGCATTTGTTTTTTCTTAAACACAAAAAAAATGCTCCAAAAAATCTTTTTTTTTTTTAGGTTAATTAAAAAACAGTGCTGTAAAGATGGTGGTGTTAGCTTTGGAAAGAAATTAGCTGGCCATTTCTTTCCAAATGGCTGGCTAACAGGATAAGCACCGAATTAACTGCAGGGGAAGAGTTTGATTACAAGCTCATTAAATTCAATTCGAGCCAAGTATGTGTAATCATTTAGTCTGACATAGATTTTTCCGATTAAAAATGAACAAAATCTTAACCCTACTGAGATAACTCTGCAATAAACATAAACCACCCTGTAGACTTAATTATATTTAAAAAAGGACATGAAACGTGAATAAATAACTAAAAGAGATTCTAAACAACTAGGA
>VUQG01021443.1:0-18700 GCA_015106755.1 Etia nguti | reverse complement strand
ACAAAAAAAAAAAAAAAAAGAAGGAAATCATCCAAGAAGAAGCTTCATCAGCTCTAAAAGGAAAGTTAGAGAGTCCCAAGTATTTAACCTCCAAATTTAACCATTTGGATATGGGCATTGGCCCACTATTGGTCATTTGAATCTGTGACCGACCCATTGGTGAACAGAGGTGGTGACTTACACCAGTTATAAATCCCATTGGAGTCTTGGGTGCTTCAACTCCGATTCAGACCTTGCCTGAGATGACCTCAACCGGATGGCATTAACCCCCTTAACCCCCAGTGAGTTGCATAACCGGCACCTTTTTTCACACCTTGGCTCATGTGATGACTCACACGATCAATAGTGAGCCAACAACCACCTCCAAAGAGGACAGGCCCCACTAAGGGTCAAGTACCTGGGAATCTTTAACTGAAGATGAGAGGTAAAACATCTTCAAACTTCTTTTTTTTAAAGCTCACCATGACCTGGATTCAAGTCAATTCATTTTTATTTATATAGCGCCGAATCACAACAACAGCTGCCTAAAGGGGCTTTATATTGTAAGGTAAAGACCCTACAATGGCTGACTGAGAACGTATTCAGGAATGTTTGCCCCAGTTTGTCTGGTTTCGTCCCACAGTCCAAAGGCATCCTTGTTGGCTTAACTGGTGATTCTAAATTGGCCGTAGGTTATCTGTCACTCCGCGTTACCCGTGACTGACTGGGTGTACTCTGCCTTTCACCCAAATGACAGCTGGGATAGGCTCCAGCCCAACCATGACCCTAAAGTGGATAAGGGGAAGAAAACGGATGGGTGGACATGCACCTTCCAACACAAAATGCTATTAGGTAGTGATACATAGTTTAACCAGACCTTGTGATTACTGTATGTCAATACACATTTTCATTTATATTTCTTAACCGTTTCAGCCAGTAAGAATAAATCCATACACACCACTGACAACTTACAACATCTCCAACAGCGAGAGGTCAGGGATGAACAGACAGCTGACAGCGGCGCTTTGGCAGTAATTAATTACCAAGCCCCAGAAAGCACAGTGGGATGTTACCTCATACAGGATTCAGGGTGTGAATACACCATACCCATCAGGCTTTAACAGTCAGTGGGGGTCATTCATGATATCTCCTCTCCACCTCTTCTCTGCCAAATTGTAGAGACCAAAAACCTAGTTTGAAACAGTGAGCAACAGTGTAAGTATAAGCTGCAGGTCTACATAGACTCATGGAAACCTACAGTGACATCATGAGTAACTTTAAGCTCCAATCTAGCTGGATATGTTATCCACTCTTATTTCACTGCTTGTCCAGTAAATAAGCAATTTCAACTAAACACTAGTAGAAGGCTGAAACCACACAAGGTACCAGAACAGTCTCCTAAAAATCAATAATTGCACTACTTGTAACCTCAAAACACAAAACGCACAGTTTGTCCTCCAAAATAATCAATGTCTTTGGTGTAGAGAGAGTAGAAAATGTGTTCCCAAATGGCAGAAAAATAAGAAGAAGAAGAAGAAGAAAAAAAATGGGGGAGGAGAACTGGCCTCCTTCTTGCAAAGATGAAGCATAGATCTGGACATGTCATTTGCTTGAATTGCGAACGGGGGTGTCAAAGAAGCATGGCATAGAAACATATGCCTTGGCAGTCCCCTTGGGCCAATCAGCACGTCTCGGAAAGGCATTGGTGTGCAACAGACAGAAAGCCAGATGAATGAACGGACAGACGACAGCGGGGCAGATAGGGTTCAGTTCATACCCGGCCCAGTTCTCTGGGGGATCAAAAGTGCAACAGTTTCATCTGTTTCAGAGCTGAGCCACACTTATAAACTTCATATTCAGAGGACATGGTTTATATCAGTACCATCAGTCTGCAGCAACCAAACTAGACACCATAAAAAAAAACAAAAAAACCCCAATAATAATAATACTTGTTTTGACACAACTCAGGGTTTTGACACTGACACTCAAATATCAATTAAGTATAATGTCTGAAAGAAATCATTTAAAAACTCAGCTGGAATCACAAGCCAGACTTTTCTGTCATACAACAGATCTGGACAGACAGCAATTTAATATATAAGGCTGATAAACACAAACCTTTTTAAAAACCTTTTTAAAATCACATAATGGATTTCCAGGAATGCTTCCTCTCACTTTTTGCAAAGTGATAATCAGGGGCGTCACTAAAAGGGGGCCTGAGCCCAAATAAATGTCTATGGAAAGAGGAAGCTCTGTCAGAAATTAGGCTCATAATAACTAACATTTCACGTTTAAGTGATATTTTCTAAATAAAAGGGTCACCTCTGAAATGTAATTGAGATATTTGATAAAAGTCAGATGAATGACACTTTGGTAATTCGAACCTAATGATTAGCGTGCACAGCAATGTAACAAGTGGTTAACTTGCTGAAAAACTAGCTAGTATGACTAACAAACCTCGTGTAGCTCAGAAACAGAAATTGGGACTTCCACGCTAGTGCTTTATTCTTCAGTCCTTAACGGACCTTTGGATGCTTAATCTTTCTCACCATCTTTGTCCAAAAGGAAGGAGGCAAAGGTCAACTATTTATAGAGTGGAACTCTTAATTAAATTAGAAAAATAAAATGTTCTTGGTTAATGCATTCATCCAATCACCCAGAGACTACGTGCCATGACGATGCCACATATTTGACAGACATCCCAAAAGGTTGATTCTGTTCATCTGGACGGAGGGTTTTCAGTGGGAGAAATGTTTCGTCACTCATCCAAGTGACTTCTTCGGTCTCAGCTGAATGCAGGTTTCCCCAGCCTTATAAACAGTACATTTGCACAATGACTGAAACTAGCACCACTGAAAGAACAATAGGCTGTGAGGTCAGTTCCTTGATCATTAATATGCAAATTGTCATGACCATTGTGTGAGTGACGAAACGTTTCTCCCACTGAAAAAGCTACGTCCAGATGAACAAAATCAACCTTTTGGGATATACCTTCCTGGATGATTGAGTATGCATCAAGAGATTTTTTGACAGACAACATCTTAGTTCTTTGATTCTGACTGTTGATCACAAGCTGTATGCAGACCTGCCTGCGCCACCCAGGGACACATGGTACTCTCACACACACACTAACGCCTTCTCAGTCCCTTAGCAAACCAAGTTTTTAAATTATCTTTCTAGACACGAACAAAAAACCATTATCTTTTACTCTGCAACCCCTGGAACTAGCACTGGAAATCATAAGTTCAGTGGAGTTTGAGGAAATGAGCTGTGGACCATCTTCATAGACTTGTTATTTTCTCCTCCTGAAGCATTTCCACCTGCTGGCCAGAAGAAAAAAACTAAATACATTTTAAAAAAATAAAATAAAAAAATACAGCTTCCAGAAGTGATGCCATATTCCTGAATAAGTCGGAGGTCGGTCTGAAATTTTTTGTGTAACGCTCCCTCAACTCAGATTTGGCATTATTTGAGTGAAGTTAGCTTTCCATTTTATCATCACTGAAGATCATCAAAATGCAGCACATAATTATAATGATATCTAGCTTGGCTAAACTTTCTAAACCATCACTGGATGGTGACTGACCCATGGTGCAGTGTCCTTGTGAAAAGCACAAGAATTTTGTGTCCTATCTGCATTAAAGAAGAAATAAATAAATAAAGGAAAAATAAAAACAGAAGATAAGGTTTTTGCTTTGGACAGCTGGGTTTAATGCCTAATTAGTGGAATGAACCCCCTAATCGGTCAGCAACATAACCCAGCAGTTTGGCAATCATCATAGTGATTCTGGAGGTGGATTGATTTCAGCATCTGGAGGCAGCTGCAGGGACAGCTGATTGGGTTAATAAGAAACACACTGATTATAATGAATGGGTCCTGTCTGGGAACCAGAGGAGGAGTGATGGTTTACTGGACTCCTTAACTTTATGGATGAAATGGAATGAGAATTGAAGGAACCACGGATCATGGTAATGGAGAAGTCTTTGATTTCATGAAGCTCAACTTTAACTCTGTACTATGATAAGAACATGATTAGTGAAATTAAGAGGGAGTCCAATGACCAGAAAATCTGTTAAACATAATAACCATATGATCTCTGTCCTACTATAGGTTATCCTATAGTCCATAACTGGCTTATCCGATTACAAGGCATTTTACAAGTTAAGGTCATAAATTACACGGCTTCTCTAACAAAGATGGTGTCGAACTTTAATTCTAAATTAATATGAGAAAACTCAGAGCATGACACAAACACTTTCAGAAAGTGGAAAATGCCAGAACGTGGCTGGAATTAAAATAAACCCTGATGTCCGTGGCTCTTTTTTCTAGTCAAACACAGTTTAAATAATTGCACAAGAAATTGAAATGTTCCACCACATCCCAACAGACCACCTTTGGAATGTGGTTGAATGGAAGACTGGCATCATGGATCTGCAGGTGACAAGTCTCAACTGAGTAATAATAATAATAATAATAATAATAATATCATCCAGCAGTGGATGAATCCAGTGCTTGGATTCATTCAGTACTTTTATAGGTAAACAGTAACCAAGACAAACTTTTAATTAAAAGACTATTCAGAGCCAGCCAACCATTTATATACTGGGCCAACATATTCTGTGTTCACAGGCAGGAGGCCAGTGTTGGCCTAACATGATAATGGTTGGCTATATAAGTAAAACAGCACAGACTTCTCAACCAGCCAGTACTGGCTCATCTTTGCCTCTTTACTCAGCTAATGTAGTCAGTCTTTGTACCACCTGCCCAGGGAATGCAGATGAACCTTAACTTTCCTACTAATTATAGGATAGTAAGCAATTGCTTGTTTTTCTTCACAAATGAAGAAATAAATATGCAAATAAACACAGGCACAAGTAGATAAAATCATTACAGGGCTTTAACTTGGGCCATTAAAAACTGCTCTACATGCCTATAATGGTTTTTTTATAATGGTTTTCACTTTTTTTTTCTCCACATCAGTGTGATGCAAAGCAAAGCTTCGCTATGCAATAAAATGAATTTCAAGTATTTCAAAATTAGAGTAATGAAGTCTATGTAAAACTTTTAATTGTGTGCGCTGTTATCTGCCACTGATAGACTGGTGCATTTAGGCCAAACTCTCCTCCCTCACGTCCTCAGAGATCTCTATGACTAATTCATTATTCTAAGCCTCTTTAAGGTTGGCACTCAAAAGCTGTGTGATCACTGACAGCAGATACAAAGAATTTGGAACTTTATTATTCTTACTCCAATTTGCTCTGGATTAACCAATCAGTTTTCCCCCACTGTGAGAAAATTACACGTGCCTCACTGAGTAATTTAATGTGAAAAACAAACACTGGCACTCTTAAACGCTCACAGCTAATGCAGTGCTAAATTGAACCTTTTCAGCCTCCACCTTATCCAAAGCCAGGCACACACTGGGTTTGGAGTGTAGTGAGCTGACTCAACGTCATCCCCATTCTGATCCTTTTTAGAAAATGATGAGATTTTTTTTTTTAGCTTGCCAGAGTAATTTACCCTCATCACATTACATATTTGTGCTTTTTTTCCACTTGTCTTTTTCTAATTAATTACAAACCAAACAGACCTCTGTGTTCTGATATTCAAAGGGGATATAGCATTTCTCTGCCCCACAGGCGCAAAACAAGTATTATCTGTGAGCTTGGTGGGGCTTTAATCAATGCCAATGACTCAGTGATTATTTGGCCAGCAGCTGAGATTGTAAGCTTCCTATTTTTAGAAAAAAAACACCTCACCCACCGGAGGTTTTTTTCCCAAAGACATTTCCAACTTCACCTGGTGGAATAAGTGTTCTTCATCCACGAGTTCACCCAAAGGAATGTTAACCGCTCAATAAAGTCAGTCAACAGGATGAATAAATTGGCCATAAAGGCCGAGTTCAAGGCTAACTCAATCCTTTTGATTTATATCACAGAAACTCACAACAATAGTTACCTCAGGGCATGATGTGTTTACTCTAAGTCCATACTACATCATAGAGAGGATTCCCAAAGATCCAATGACTGAATCAAATTCAGGAGTTCATGGTGATGATTCTAGTAGTTCCCTACCTAAATGTAAGGAAGGATAAAAAGTAAATACCTCACAGTACCGTATTCCAACAATAGGGCACGTCACTCTCAGACTGCAGGCTTATTTGGGGTTCCCAGAGTTTCTAAAAGTACAACAGAAGATGGATCTCTGTGCAACCAGCTCCCAGTTTGGGTTCAAGAGACAGACACCTCTACTTTTAAGATTAGGCATAAAACTTTCCTTTTTATAAAGTTAGGACTGAATCAGGTGACCCTGAACCATCCCTTAGTTATGCAGCCATACCCTCAGACTGCAGGGGGACTTCCCATGATGCACTGAGGACTTCTCTTCCATTTCCCTCTTCTCACTCCCTGTGCACATTATTAACCTATGTCTATTCACTCTCTTTACACATTCCGATGTGTCCCGTTTGTCATCTGTGGTCCCCCCATGCTGTTCTTTGCCATCATCTCTTTTTCCCATGATAGATGGCTGCGCCTCACTGAGCCTGGTTTTACGGGAGTTCTCTTCCTGTAAGAAGGTTCTTCTCTCTCACCCATGCAAAGTGCTTGCCCCTCGGGGGATTGTGGTTCTGTCTAATATTGTAGGCTCCTCGTGATTCAATAGAAAGTACTTTTAGATGGCCTTTGTTGTGAACTGGTGCTATATATATATAAATAGGATGACTGAACCACACTTAAGAGAACATCAAAATAAACATGAATGACACAGACCACCATGAAATAACTGAGCCCACTCATCCATCTCCAGCTTACCAGCTTAAACTGGTTTGGCACGGTGCTGACATCGAATGATTCACTTGTTCTTGTGTTCAGAGTTTGAACTGATGTTTAAAATTCTTTACAACCAAAAACTGCTGCTCTGTCTTTAAAAATGTATTAACCTTTACTGTTTGGACAGACTTTGCAGTCATGAGTGTGAGGAAGAGGGGGAGACCATCTATAGATTGCTATTTTATGTAGCACTTTTTCCAATCTTATGAAACACTCAAAGCACTTTAGACGAGAGCCACATGCACTCATACATTAATACAAGGCTTGCACTTTATTCTTGCATTAAACTGTGAGCCTTAACATTGGATTAACCAGCCTTGTGTTTCATTTCTTTCAAGCAGCGAACATGATACACAACATTTGTATAGCAGTCACACAGAAACTTTTAAATACAGTCATTTGGCTTATTATATTATCTTAATCACTGTTGTCAGGAAAAAAGTTTGCGTGATGCCACTATGGGTTATTTCTTTCCCTCAATAAAAAGGCTGCATCACTTGCATGATACATGAAAGAAAGACCTCGCTGGCAATAAGAACATCACTACTCCTCAGATTTCAGCTTCTCTTCTCAGCTAACAGTTGTATCACAGGCTTTTATGCAGATAAATGGCAGACTTTAAAAAAAAAAAAATCTGCAAGAAGATGAATCTTAAACGCATTGATGCCATCATAGAAGTTACTGTGCATTTGTGATGCAACACAATACAAACACTACAGATAAAACGTAACATCCCAATGTTCTGTTAAGAGGCGCACAGCTGTTTTGAAGACTCTACACAAAATTGCACACATGGTGCTCACATGGCTCCCTTCCATTACAATATTCTGTAGATTGGCACAATATTTTCGCATATTCCTTAATTGCTATCTCTGCTAGCAAATTAACTGAAAGCAAAAATCAATCAATTTCTCATTTTTGCTAAGTGCCCCCCCGAGACCTCTCTCTAATACCTCGCTTTGAGAAATAAAAGATTAAACTTGAGCTAATTGGACAGGTTCTTAATGCACATCATGAGAAGAACAGGATAATGCTATGAGGGCTGCACAGCTTGTTCTGATGCATGCGCTCCTGATTCACATTACTCAATCAGTCAGGAGAACCAAATGCATTTTGCATGGACATTGTCAACTTCATTTTCATCAGGTCAATAGCCAAGTGGATATATACTATTTAAATTCACCAAAGTGGTTCCTCAAGCAGAATTTGTAAGCATGGAAGATGTAAAAAGTTGACGGGCATGGGGAGAAGGGCATTACTAATTTAACATATCTGCTTAAGGACAGGTTTAAGTGCTACAAGTTATTTTTTATTCATCAAAGACAGCAAGTGAGAAATGTTTACTAAAAATGTATGATCAAAATTCGAGCCTTTGTGGGGAAAGTTAACCTAACAGAAGTCCGGCAAAAAGCAGAAGCATCAAAGAGCTTGCAGCCTCTCTTTTCGTTGTGTGGATTAAATCCCACTTTATAGGCTTATAGTGAAATGACTAAAATGTCTTTTGGACCTAATATAGCATACAGAGGCTATTATAGCAGCCAGGGATTCCTTTTCTCTCACAGAGCCTATGTAACCTAATAAAAGAATTGATTGCTCTGGACATGGCTCAATATGGCGGTAGCCCCAAGGCAGGATAAAAAGGATGTTTTCATAGACCACAGCAAACACGGTAAAAAAAAAAAGAGAAGTATGGACCAACGTCAAGTCAGGCCAAAATCTTTAATTCAGTTAGAGTAGAATAACTGTACCAATTTTGCAATCTTGCCAGCACCCAGTTCTGTTCTGGCAGAGAAGGGGGAAAAAAAGTATAGATAAATAAATCAGCTTAGAACTTATTTAAGACAGATCTATACAAGCATAGATGGGATTCAGTCTGTTTTCGTGAAATATGGAATCAGTATCGCTTCCAAAAATATCAACAGTGACTGAGCAAAGATTTCCTACCCTTGGGCGAGGTTTTCTTTGGGAGTGGAAGACGCCGAGACTGGCTTCTCTGCGAGTGCAGTCTTTATGAGCCCTGCCATATTTAGATAGAGCTGAATGGGATTTTATGGGGTTCGCGGCTCAAAGTAGACGTCTCATTTCATGGACGTGAAGGGAAAAAAAACTATTATTGAGAGTCTGAGTGTATAATGTGCATGAAGCTTAGGTGAATGATATACTTGTAACTGGAAGGTTAATTACTAATGAAGTTCCTCTAACTGTGGATGTGTCTTGGTGACAAGAGGCACACACACACACACACACACACACACACACACACTTTGTCATTGTTTAGTGTTGTTTTCTTTCAGGATTTGAATGCTTTGTGAATATCCAACTGTCACAAACAATAAAAAAAGCAAACAAAAAAAAAAAAACAGAGGCCACTTTTTGTCTGGAGACTCACACACAGCGTGATCACTGAAGTCAGGCAAATCCAGTGCTGTCAGTGTTATGGTGGCCTATTTTGTAAAGCATTTATTTTCCTCTGTTAGATCAATATGACTATGATTAGAACTGCATTTTAAACATATCACCACACACTAACCTCAAAAGTCCTTGACGGCAAATTGATTTTTTCTGACTTACATATTGAACACAACTACATGCACAAAAGGCACCATAGAGATGTAATCTTTTAATCATATTCATGACTTTTGACTCATTTACATTACATTGTTCCTAAATAAGACAGACTTTAAAAAGCAGAAAAATCTCCAACTTTAATTTATGTGAACGCAACAGCTATATGAACTCTGAATAAAGCAGCTTGATTAACCTGGAGCTGAAGCTTGGAGGAATGGCAGCATTCTAGCAAAATTAGAAATCATGGCCAAACTCAACCCCAGACCGTCTTTGGAAGTTAATGCAGAGAAATCGTGCAGTCCTTTCTTTACACAAGTAAACTGCAACAAAACAGAGAAAGAAAAGGAACCAGTCCATCAGACAAAGGAGACAGAGGGGGAAAGAAAAAAATAAAAATAAAAATGAAGGCTCCTTGTCATGTTCAGGAGATGAACAACAGGATCTGACAGCTACAGCTGACATCCTGAGGCAGGTAATACATGCATCACAAAAAAATAACAGCAACATCAATTTTGATTTAGTACAACTTTCACTGTCCACACACATAGATACACATCTCTGATAAAGACATGCGTGGAGTGAACAGAGCACGCCACCTCAATTATAAATAGCAAAAAATATAGTATTTGCAACACATTACATCATCTTAACCTTATTATGCTATTCTGAAATGACGCGAGACGACGAGCGTGCAGCTAACCGTATTCATGCGATTGCAGAAAACAATACTAGATCAGCTAGTGATGCCAGAACTGTGGAGGAATTTGAGTAACTGCCCTCACGTCCTGAGCAATAAAGTTGATAAATCCCGTCAAGATGATATTCTTCTGTCTTTTTAAGAGAGGACGCGTCACATCCAGCTTGGTCGGTGTGTAGCTGCTACTACTGACAGATGAAATCAATGCTGATAAAGCTGCGGTGCATAATATCCGATTATAAAAACATTCAAACATGTTCAAACCAAAACCATTTTTACATAACATACCTTGTTAGTTCAGACTAAGCACTGCTTTAACCATTTAGGAAATATATTCATTTTTATGAATGAGCCAAATGCTCCAAAACTGACGAGGCTGAACATGGAAATGGACAATAACCCAAAGCGCATCGCAACAACATTGCAGGAGTCTCTCATGGCAAAGAAAAGGAATTCAAGTCAGTCAATAGAGCCCTGAATTCAGAAAGACCCCAAAAGAAGTAGCAACTGAAGGCGGCTGCAGGAAAGGCCTAGCAGTGCTTTTGAAGGGAGGAAACAGCATTTTAGTGAGGATCTAGAATTCAGGCAGTCACTGACTGCAAAGAATTTTCACCTAAAAATTAAAAAGCAATCCTTATATTTAAGATTATGCTAGTTTGTTCAATTACTCCAACCTCTGGGGGAAAAAAATGGCAGACTATGTATAATTTAAAAAACACTTTAATTACCAAACATTTAATGCAATACTTTTTTTAAACCCTTTGAATTAAAGATGAGAGTTTGCACTTCAACCACAATTCGAATTTTCAGTTTAAAATCCACTGTGATGGAACACAGAAGCAAAATTACACGAGTGTCGCTGTCCAGATAATTATGGACCCAAGGGTACGGGTATATTAATTGCCTAATCACTGTCACAACAGTCTAATTTTAAGCATAACTAATGCTGCAGTGATGTTATTTTGAAAAAGGAAAAGTAGGCTAACTCAAAAGTTGGTATGGTCATAGTCAAACTTGGCAATAGTTCTGAACTTTAAATCAACCTAAATTAAAAATGCATCGCAGCAAGAATACTCTTTTTGCTAAGGATTCACCGTAATGTTTGCAGAACATGACGACACTTTGACAACGCCTGCTTCTAAAGGAGGCGAACGCTGCCGCTACACGTCCTGTGTATAATTACCAGTAAGAGACAAGAGAAGCTGTCTGTGGCTTGTAATTGCTCTGTCTTATAGGACATCATCTAACACGACATTTGACAATTATTTCTCTGGAGAAAGTTGGTAAAATTGTCTAAGTCAAACAACGAGACCAATCTACAGGAACATATTTAAACACGCTTTTACCTTCTGCCTAAATGACAACGAGAAACCAGGGTGAACTTAAGAACCCCAGTCAAGTCAGTCTGGATCAACTGCAGCAGGAAAAGCAATCCCACAGCTGAAAACAATATTGTGCAAGGAAGAATTAAGTGTTGGCTGGTTGTAGAGGAGGAAGATGAGGTTGGTTGCCAGACTGGAGCGTTCATTTCTGAGTCCTTTAGCAGATTTGTAGCACTGGGAAATCAGTGTGGGGAAGAGAGCAGATAGTGCAAGATGTGCTGAAAGCTGAAAATCTGGTCATATTTCTCCCACTGCACTGACTGCACACAAATGGTTCACACCGAGTCCACGGAGACAAATTGCTGATATGCAAAGCAGGCCGGCAATACTCCTACACCGGATGTTTTTTGACTTTAACTATCTGCCATTTTAATGTGACACCAGACACACATTTATATCCAATATTACCCATTTTATTTATATATATATATCTCTCTCTATCTCAATTGCCATTACTGATCACCTCTTAATATTTACCCTTTTACATTCAAGCCTACCTGCAAACTACCCAAGAGTTGTTTTATTTTTACAAACATGGAACAGCACACTGTAAAATGACACACTGCATATATCTATATCTCTCTATCTATATATATCTTGATGCAACTCTATACAGAAAGATTATTGTTCAAGTATTATTATGTATAATAAGATCCATGTTTATTGGGTATGCAGGAAGCTTTTAGTATAAAGCAGTCATAAGTGTATAAGAATTATTGTGGACCTTTTCAGAAGAACAATTAATGAATCATAAAATATTGAGTCCATGTCTCAAACATCTGCTGCAGGAGCAGCGCAATGGTACTTATCTGTGTGAGTACTCAAAGAAACAACAGAGCAGAGTCAGTCTCCCCTCTAATTTCAGGTGGATGAAAAATACTTTTATCACACTTCAAGTCAGCCAGTGAGTTCAACTCAAATATCTTCACCCGTCTCTCCTCTGTTTGGTTCAGCTCCACGAGGGAGGAAGGAAGGGCCTTTTTTTCTGATTACATTTTTTCCCTTTGGTTTCTAGGGGAGCAGTGCTGCGATCTGAGAAAACTGAATCACTACAACAGTGTCCTACAGGCTAAGACACACCAGCAGTCAGGCGATCAGACAATCAAAAATGATACTTTAGTGCAATTATTTAGACTAGTTTACCTCGAAATAAAACAGAGTTGGTCGATAACAATAATCTTCTGTTTGGGAAAACTGCATGCAGACGCAAAAGTGGTCAAAATTCAGCTTGTAAACTGTGATAATACAGTGTAATGCTTTTGTGTCTGTTGTACATCTGCATTCATTTAAAGCTCACCAATACAGCAACATTAACTAAACCTAAAACAAAGTTAGAAAAACAAAAAAAAGCTCAGGGTTTCTGCTTGATAAGGTAATCTAGGGAAAGCTAATTTGCTGACTGTTGCCTTATAGTGAATGACAAGTGTGACTGATCATCAGTTTCCCAGCACACAAAAGCTGGCAGCCTCATACGGGGTGCTATAAGGAGTGTTATGCCTTCTCTAGTCCTCCTGTGAGGTTGTACAATCCTGGCTGCAAGGCATCAAACACTCTGTACAACAGGGGGAGGTCTGACCCTCTCTTGTGAACATATGTCATGTGCCACATGTGGACATGGTGCGACTTACCATTTCTGTTCAAATCTGTATTCCATGTAGTCCTCTTAGAGAAATTAAAGGGGCCACTTTCAGTGTAACCTTTTCTTCATTCAGAAAGCTCATTCTCTTTCACCGTGTCAGGGGACACAACTTATTAAATGTGAGCTATATTGCCGTGTCAAGACAACCAGAATTAGAGGAAAATGATTATACCCCTGTAACACCACAGAAGGAGCATGTCACAGTGGGTGCCATCATATCTAGACAATAAAACTGGATAAAGGTGTTAAGTAAAGCCCAGCTGGTGGCAGGGCTAACGTCTTTCCCAGAGGGTGTCCAAGAAGTGGCCATTCCTCCTTAGCGGTGACAAGATCTATCGCTGTGCATCTCAATCCATTTCTGCAAGGAAATGTAAAAATGTGGTAACATTTTGCCAGGCGTGACTCACAATACCACGGGCAGCAAAGAAAGCCGTTTTAAATCAAAGGCACTGCAGAATCCTGGAGATGTGCACGAGGCGCAGTGCACGAGAACTCGTTTCAGACCAAACATATGTGATCGCCTAATGCAGAAGACTGATTGCTTCCCTGCTGAGTATAAAAAGAGAGCTGGAAGATGTTCATGCAAGTGCTCGTATCCCCATCTGTCCTGCAGGGAAATATTAAATTGCTTGCGGTTACAAAGACACTGAGTAAATGTCATGGGTAAATTTTTATGTGGCCTTTGTCTGGTGCAAAGTTTAGAATATCTGGAAAAATAAAAGAACGTGAGTGCTACCTGATCTGTATATACATGTGCACACAATATGACAGTGATCACCTGACACTTCAAATGAATAATTGCCTCGCGCGGTCCAATTATTCTATACGTCCTCGTTGGACTCGAATCATACATCAAGCCAAGCAGGTGGTGGATGATTTCTGACAGAGATTTCCCTTTAATTTTTTTTTTTTCAAATTGAATCAAGAAAAAGAAAAAACATCTTTCACATAGCAACGCTAAATAAAGAAAAAACAGATGGGCTGCATTTATTGATTGGAAAATAGTTAACATTGTCTCACGATACACAAACTATTTCAGACAAAAGGATTTTTTTGGACTCTGGATGCTGTGAGATTTAAGTAAGCGGGGGAAAGTTTGGTATCCAAATGTCTGCAAAGATATGCAAAAACCAAAAAACTAAAATGTCCAGCTCAAGGACAAACAACCATTGATACAGACTGTTTATAAAGGCTGGATGCACTTAGTACGTCATCAATCACTGGTTCTCAAGCAAGAGAGGTGGATTTGACAAGGAAACTTAGGACGTTGGGTGCTCATCCAACAGTTGTTAATCGCAAAGTAATCACACCCTAAAGCATACCCAGATGTTACAAAACAGAGGTCAGCCTGTAATAACTAAGACTTAAAACTAACAACGGAGGCCATAAACTCATTAGGAAAGTGTTTACTGAGGTTAGAGATCAAGTGAGCGGTAGGGTTGCTTTCTCAAGGCTCCAACATGGTCCGTCAGTGGTCCTACGCACAGCTCTGCAGGCCGTCGTCTAATGTTGCAGCCGTTTACCGTCACCGGGGGGCAGTGTCCCGAACAACCAGTCTAAGCTACTCTTGCTTGTGCTGCTGTTGGTCCATCAACCAATCGTGGAGAGAGGTCATGATACACACAGAGCTTAAGTGAAAGAGTTATGAAAACCAAAAAAGGGGGGCTGGTTTAGCTCACTGGGTTTAGCAGGTGACCTATATACATAAAACTGATGTAGAGGCCTCAGTTTGAATCCCTGTTGAGTATATTTGCAGTGTTTTCCTGTCTTCTTTCTACAATCCTGTCTCAATAAAGGTTAAAAAAGCCTAATTTTATATATAGTGTCCACTGGAGCGACTGTCTGGGCTTCTACAGCTGTATTTCTTTCATGTTTGTTCATTAACGTGTCATTCACACCTACTATGTGCTGCTGGAAATCTGCATGTGTGCATGCAGTGTGTATATGATGCATGTACGCTATTCACTGTCAGAAAACTTGGCTTTTTGCAGGTAGAAAATGGACTAGAGGGAAGACTGAACACAGAAAATTGAGGAATTTACCCTTAGCAAAAGAAACAAGCACAAGCCCTGAAGCCCTTGGTAAAGGTCTTGCACATCCCACTACATCTGGGAGAGCCAGTCCTTCATAAAAGGTCCATTTCACTGCTGATAAAGGACAATGTCCTTAGAATTCACAACAGCCACTGCACACTCCACAGTGCCTCAGAAACAAGAGCTTGGAAAACACAGCTCACAAAATCGAAGGGATTCAAGCATAGCTGGGTTTCGAAGATTTTGTTTGTTTTTTAATCCATTTACAATTCAGAGAAATCCAGTTTTGGCTTGTTCCAACAATTAAATACAGAAAAATCCATTATAACTGAATGACATGCCCACCTGGAAAAACCTGCGACTGTAATTATGGAACCAGACTGCAAGTAAAACAAGGAGCCGTCTTTCCAGTAACAGCTTCTCTTATTGTTAGTTGGCTGCCCTGCTGTTCCGAGTGCACAGATTGGTTTTAGCCTCAAGCCCAACTGTCATTGAAATGAAAAAAAAGTATTAAACTGTGCCATGCTCCACATGGATTTACAATTACCATCATCTAGTGCTGAAGGCAAATGCCATTAAAAAAAATAATAATAATAAAAATATATAAACCACATGCTTCATGGATGCAGACGTGTAAAAAGTGACAGGTACACAAACAATTCAACATCGCTTCGATGGGAGCAAAAAAGGAATAACTAAACAGCACTGCTGACTCATTTGCAGTCAACACTGTGTTAATGGCTATGGATATGCACCTCCTGCATGTATGTCTGCGTTTTTCCACACAAAAGGATGGAAAACGGGAAACCTCTTCAAACACAGCAACAGAGCAAAAAAAGGCTTCATTTCAACACATGTAAATCAATTAGGCTGGAACATGAGAGCTGGTGTGTCACACTGCCGCTTTGTCTGCTCTCTGTCCAGTGTCTACTCTCAGAGATAGGCTGGTGCTGGGAACGCTGCCAGCTACATACAAACTATGACTGGGCAAACAGTGCTCCCACATCCACGCTATGCTGCTGACTGCAGACGTAGCCCCGAGTAATCAGTGGCACGTTTAATGTAACAGCTAGTCACCATCTATTCTACCCACTTATCCGAGTTCACCACAGTCTTTTTGGATTTCATCCAGAAAGCTGTTCAGCCCAGGTGGTAAGCCATCCAGGTCTCAGCATCAATTAACATAGTAGATAACTGCCTAAACACCAGCTAAATGTATAATACACTGCCACAGCTCTGTTTCAGCAAAGGAAGGAGTCAATTTGAGGATCAATAGAAACCTTTGCTCCACGTTGCTTTTTATATTTCAAAAATTAAACAGTTAGGAAAATAATCAGCAGTTGCCTCCAAAGAAACTGTATAAATATTTGCCCTGATTTACTGCTATGTTAGAAAAATGTTTTAAAGTTTTTTTCATATGTATGTGGGTGGAGTTCCATATTATATCAGTCAAATTTGTTAAGTATCAAACTTTTTTTTTTTTTTTTTTTAAACCAACCAAATCTGAAACCTGTATGTAGCATCCTGGATGTTTCTTCCTGTTAAAAGGGAGTTTTTCCTTCCCACTGTCGCCAAAGCGCTTGCTCATAAGGGGTCATATGATTGTTGGGTTTTTCTCTGTATGTGTTATTGTAGTACGTTTGCTTAGTTTATGGTGTTATGGTTGCGTTAGTTTCTCTCCTCTCCATGTGTAAAGCCTCTCCCTGCTCACTAAGCCAAATTTTACTTTCTTCCATAAAAGATAATTTTACTTTTTGCAATTTACCGAAATAAGAGTCCTGACTTTACTGGAAGTGCAATAAGAGCTTCACAATTGCTAATCTGTCTACAATGACAGAGGATAACGACTCTTTCAGATCAGACTTAAAAGAAAGACAGAAGCTGACAGCTAAAAGCACTGACATTGTCATCCTCACATCCCCGTAGCCCACCCACTAATAATAATAAAATTAAAAAAAAGAAGTCAATCTTGGAGAAACAATGCCTACAAAAACACTTCAAACACCACCCTGCCCTAGATTAGACCTCAATTCTGATGCCCTATTATTTCACTGGAACGTACCATTTCACAAGAAGTAGCCAGAAAACTTTATTTGAACAGCTCTTATCAGTGAACATGCCTAGCTCAAGTGTCCTTGAAAAACCTTAATCCCTATCAGCTCTGGGAATGCTGCTCGGCACATGACCTCTGACCTTCCTGAGGAGGGGGTACGGTGAAGGAAAACAACTGAACAATCATAAATGAAAGAAAAAAAAAAATTCTAGTGAGGGCTTTATTCCATCAACTGCAAAGGGGGAAAATAATCTTTAGCGTGTTTACAACATTGTGTGCCAGCCAATATATATGAAAATACAAATTCAAGGTGAGAAGAATGAGAAATAATAGATTCATTACAGCACTGGATTTTCCCCAGAGCGGTCTTAAAGTCCATGATATTGCTTTTTCACACCTGGGGATTTGCCTGCTTAGCTCTTCATCCAGCAGGTCTATTGCATTTCTCTTGAGTTATTCTTACAAAATTGTTTATTTAGCATGAGAGTGACAAGGAGGGAGAGGTTTAAAGTGCCGGGATGAGCGCAGGAGAAAGGCTTCTGTGTGCAAGTGTGAGAGCAACTTGATGTCTCCGAGGCCAAGAGCCTCTGAAACCATCCTCAGGGGGCAGCCGGCCACGCGCCAAATCTGTCCCTGCACTTGCTTTCAACAGCAGCGCCTTTATTGTTCAGGAAGGTGGGCACCCTCCCCACCCCTGCACTAAGCAACGCTGACCACAGGCGTTAGTGGGATTTGTGTAGGCACGCTATTGCAGCATAGCGCACGCTGGCTTTACAGCCTTGGTGAAGCCATCAAGGAGAGTATATGCTTTAGTGCACACGTAGGCGTTTCTTTTGTGTGGTAATGAAACTGAGGCAAGACTTGGTGGAAATGAGTAGGAGAGGGGAGATACTGTGCAAGATGTCTGAAAGGAAGCAAGAGGTGGTTACGCACTGAACATGGAAGGAAAACTGCACTCCGTCTCCATTCGGCTTACTGGGATGAAGCACAGAAGAGTCCTAATCTGGGTCTAAATATAAGCACCTTTTAAATATGCCTGCAAATGAATAAACAGAAACTGCACTGCAAGTTGCTCGTCCTGGGGTTGCCTCCCAGCAACGCACTTAATCCACACATTGCAATGTCACACTTTGCTTACTGCTGGAAACAGTCCTGCACCCCTGCTGCTGCTGCTGCTGGTGCATCAATAAAAAATAAAGAGTTGGATATTAAAGGAGGATTAGTGTTTTGGAGTCCAACTAGATCACTGGGACATGTCAGGAAATCATCTTTGAGGATGTTTGATTTAGATTTCATCAGCACATGTAGAACACACTGTATGTGTATCTGCTGTGTAACACACCGTGACTTTGAGCACGAGCAGCAGATGAAATCAGTTCTCCAATATGTTGCAAGTCCTCGAGCGTAAGCAACTCTAACCTGATGTGGAGTGGGTATTTTAGCCTTTTTCTCAGCTCTCTATAGCATTTGAAGTGTAGCTTTTTTTTATTCTTTTGTGAGTGTGATGATCATGAGAGT